>JBBBDQ010001176.1:915000-1030000 GCA_037127315.1 Ascarosepion bandense | reverse complement strand
ATTTTGTTTAAATGTGTTACCCTCCCCTCCCACTTACTTAATTTCATGAAATTTCGCACATAATCTTTTTGTTTCCTGACAATTTTTTTTGTTAGAAGTAGGAGTCTTTGGAGATAGAAAAAAAGTAGGTGATTTACATTTTAGTGCCCAAATAAATAAAAATCAGCTCTGAATTGAAAAATAATAAATCCTATAAAACTATGACATTACTTACTTAGAAAAGGTTCTAATTGCTTTTGTAAATAAGTAATATTAAGGACATTATTGTCTGAAGAAATAAATCTTTTTTGATGAATAATGAATTTTTACAAGAATTTTTTCAAGTTTTTTTTACATTTTCATTATAATAATTTAATAGTTTAAAATCTTGTAAAATTCTGTGTTTGTTTCTTCCCTAAAGGTTATAATTAAGTGGAAACAAAATTTACAAGTCAAAAATTGCAAATTAAACGTAGAGATGCCAAAATATTTTTTAAATAATTTTTATTTACTTAATACATCCTTTATTTTCATGTATGGTTCACTAAAAATGCCATTATTATGTAAAGGTTACGTAATTTAAGAGTTTTGTCCCTTCCCATAGATTTATGAAAATTGCTTTTATGTTCATGCTTAGAAAGCTGTCATCGCCTCGTCATTCAACAATCCGTCAAACATTCGATCAGATGAACACGACCAATTGTTAATAATTGGTTGTATATTACTTTTTTATCCTATAAGTAAGTAATATTTCTTTAAAATCAGTTTAACTTTCAGTTTTCTAATTTTACTAAAATAAAGTGTCAGAAATCTTTTGAAATATTTTTAAAATCGATGAATTTTTGTTTGTTTACAAATTTCTTAAAATTAAGAAAATGGCCGTTTTTAAAAAAAATTTAAAAATCGAAATTAAATGTGACTCTCAAATCTATACGATTTCTATCTGAAATACACCAGAATTTTTTACTTAATGGAAATAATAAATTTGATCATTAAGCTGTTAATTAAATCTAAAATGAAATCTTCAAGAATTTTTTTTTCATTTTAAAAATTTCATTTTAAACTTATGTATCGAAAACTTATGCCGAAAAAGTGGAGGTACCTAGCTTGTCACTTAATTCCCAGTAATGGCTATCAGTACTAGAAAAGTGGATATCAATAATACTCTTTTTTGTGAGCTGAATAATATTCAGGACAAAATGCCTGATTTCTAACAAGTTCCGCCTGAAGACGAAAGCAGGTGCAATTAACTCAACCAGGATTTCCGGCTGGGTGGCGCCTTTCTTTTTATATATTCCCTCTTAAAAAATCAAAGATTATACTAATAATAATAACAACGATAATAATACACTTTCCAGATGATACAACTCGAAGGTGCGTTATCAAAAACGAAAACATTTTTTAAGAAATCATGTAGAAAATTTAACAACAAAAACATATTTTTTGTTTTTATTGGAATAATTTTTGTGGGGAAAGTGGCGTCATTGCCGGGGAAAAATATGGGTCACAATTAAGGCAGACGAGTGTGAGTGGTAGAGAACGGGAAAGAATCGTTATGCACGGGTATCCAAAAACAATAGGGTGAGGGTAGGGATTTTGGGTGTTTTTTTTTTTAATTTTTTTATCAGAATGGGTAAAGATATTCGGCAATTCCTGGACTTTCGATCCAATCGCAGTGGGTGTGCAAATGTAATTCTTCATTCGGTTTCAAAAGGCGAAGTTGGTTATGAAGCACGTTTCCACCTGGAGACAGAGAGAAAAGAAATAACGATTTTTATAAAGAGAAAATAGAAAACAGAGTCATCATAACTGGAAGATTTTAATTAAATTTATTAAAACAAACATTATTTTATTAATAATTAAGAATATTAATTATTGGACGGAGTATGAATTCAGTTTTTTAAAGTATACATAAAAAGATAATGATACAGTCGAAGTTAAGGTGACCAGTATGGTTTAGATGTGGTTGTAAAAATAAATGGTAAATTTTCGTTTTAGGTGCCGACGGCTTTCCCCACTTCAAATTTATCCAAAATAGCATTATTTCTGTGCAAATGTATATATGCTGAACTCAAATCAACAATTAGTTATTGAAGAAAACTACCTTTTTTGATTTGAAAGTCTCCATTCTTCACATGCTGCAAACGATTGACCGACTGATTCTATTCTAAGACCTCTCCGTAACTGAATCACTATGGAAAAAAGCAAACGTAATAGAAAAACTAAACCAGCTCGTCTGAAAACGCCCAAACCTGTCTGCATCTCTTTCACTAACATACGCGGCATCCGCACTAACTTCCTCAGCGTAGATTCATTCCTCCACACTAACTCACCTGATATCTTAGCCCTATGTGAAACTAACCTTAACTCTTCTATCCCCTCTTCTGAGATTTACGTTCCTGGCTACCTTCCCCTCTTCAGGAAGGACTCCAATGTTCATATGCATGGGCTTCGTGTGTATGTCAGCGAACACCTTCCCCTAGCTAGGGTGTCATCTCTTGAATTCCCAGAGCATTCTTTCATGTGCTTCCGCCTCTCACTTCTCAGCTCGATTAGCTATCTATTCTTTCTCTAACGCTCTCCTTCCTCCCCGGACTGTTCGTTACTTGACAGCATCTCTGACAATATCGACAAAGCCATTTCTTCCCATCCCTCTGCCCATATATTTGTACCCCAGAATTTATATATGGCTTTGAAGATGACGAGACACATTCCTTTAAAGGGAATATTTTCATTCAACACTTCTCCAGAAAAAAAAAAAAAACAACTAATAAGTATATTTATTACTAAAACTAACTAAATAAATAAAATCATAATAATTTAGTAATTTCGTCGCTCCTTATTTACCCGCCCCGGTATTAGTCTTTTCAGTCTCGCTGTTTATATTATTGTTGTTTCAAGGAATCATTGTAAAGAAGTGTTGAGTGAGAAAGTTCTCTTCGAAAGAATGCCTTCCGTCATTTTCAAAGTTATATATATATATATATATATATATATATATATGAAATGATCTGTTTAAACATTATTTTTGATCGTTACTCGTATTTAAGTAGATATACTGTTTATAATCAAACAGTATTATATATTTATTTCTACCGACCTGATTATTTACGGTAAATTTTTGTTACGAAAATGTGTGTCATTCGGCAGGATTCGAACCTGCAACACCTATCCACATAGGGGAAGCCACTATGTGATCTGGCGCGTCTTAGACCTCTCGACCACGAATGACGATCAGTCTAAACGAAGTCAAATTAAGCCTATCAGATAGTAGATAGGGGTTACATTGCATTTGAATACATGGTTTTGTTGTCATTTCACGCTATCACGCGGTGTGACGTCATAGAACCGCATTGCAAATTTGAGAACTGCGTTTGTTATTTTTGGTAACTATTGCCGTTTCCTAGCGGAGTTTTATGTCAACACAAAATAAAATCGTCGGTGATGGTGGATGTTATTGTATTACCGTCTAAATAACCTCTCTGAAGATGGCTCAGAAAGCTCAGAAGCAAATTAATAAAAAATGTTGGAGAATTTTAGTCTTTATTTTCAGCTGAAATTAAAGCCAAAATACGACGTTTAGAACGGCTCATGATTAAACATAATAGACATTCATTGTCTCATATTTAACAGTATATGTTTAGACAGTTTTATATGTTTTAGTATATGTTTATATATATATATATATATATATATATATATATATATATATTCTGTGTTGTCTGTGTTTCATCTACAGGCACTGGAGTCAATATACATAAAAACCAGGACCCCGTCTCTTTGTAGACAAAAATCACCATTAGTGCCTCTCTGGGCCCTTCCCAATATATATATATATTTTTTTTTTCTCCCACTTAATATATATATATATATATATATATTCTCTGTTTTCTTTTAAGAAAAACTTTAAACACCGGTCATATTTCCGTAATAAATTTATTTCAGTCAATAATTGTTGTTGCCAACAATCACCGACTTCATCAGACGGAAGGCCCTATTCGACTTGTTTCATGTCGTATTACTACGGAATGAAAGTTCATATATATTTTCTCCCACTTAATATATATATATATATATATATATATATATATATATATATAACACAATGATGATCCACGTATACTGTCTTAATAATATATATAGGAAAAACTACTAAAAAGTTGTAAGTTTAAAAATGTATTTTTTTGACAGTATTTATTTATTTCTATTATTATATTTGATATTTCAGACCGTCCTCGGCCTTTCATCAGAAACAAATGATTTTAAAATTTAAATTAGAAACGTTTTCGAGAGGAGCGTTCGTCCGAGAGATTGTTTACATCACGTGACGCAGAAAGCGACAGATTTTTTAATATTTGTAAACGTAAACCTATCTTTAATAATACTTATAAATGTTGTTTTAAAGAAAAATTTTTTAAGTGTATCTAAAAAATGTTTAACTATTGAAATATTTATAAAGATTCAAAACACCTAAGTCCCTATTTAACCCTAGCCTGTATGTATTTAATTTTAAAATCCAGTATTTTTCTTTCTTTCTGCGTGAGTATGTAGAACTAAAATCAGGATCTATTAGTAAATATTAGCAGTTTTCTAATGTGTCCCTGGTTGATTGAAGTGTTGGGCTATACTTCAATCAACCGGGACTCACATTAGAAAACTGCAAATATGTGTGTGTGTGTGTGTGTGTGTGTGTGGTTAAACTATTTTCAGATAGAGTGTATTTGTGAAGGAAAAAATGAATAAAAACAAGTAGAAAAACTATTCTTAGCTGACGCGTTTTATCTTCTGGGTAACTTTATCAAGAAAAATGTAAATATTTATTTTGTTGCACGTGTTTATATAGAAGAGCAACAGCCTGTTGAATATTCATGAACATTCTCAAATCCCAAATCTTTGATAAACCAATGACATAGGGACGATATTTAAGGACGTTATTTGTTTATACGTTAGTTTTTTCTCTAGCTCAGATTCTATGATACAAATCAATCTTTTCACAATAAATTAGTTTAAACCATGCGATGTTAGCACAATTTTAAAGGCATTCTTAAATTTACATTCATAATGTACACCCTTATGCAAATTAATTGAAACAAAATGAATAATGTCTTCCTAGGATCTTTCACACTTTCTCTGATCACGTATACGTCATCTCTTGGCGTTGTTTTTCTCTTCCAACCACCATTTCTTTTACGTTTTGGACTGATGGATCCAGTTTGCTTCTTCACCTTGATGACACGAGTAACAATATCCTTATCACGTATATCACTTAACCGACTGACTATATTAGCAGCAAGGTTTCATTATTTTACAAATGAAATGGCTAGATGTAAGTTCTATGCTAATAGTTTCTTCTATTGCATTTCTCGTTTGTGGGACTATGTTTCTGCTTTTTTCTTCCCAATCAGCTTTCGTCTTCCAAAACTTAAATCCAATATCAATCCTTACCTTCTGTTCATTTTTAACTTTTCTTCTTTAATCGCTCTCACATCTTCATAGACTGTTTTCTCCTATTCTCTAATACACATTAACCCTTGTTTCTTAGTGGCTTTATTTCCTTACTATATCTAAAGACAAAAAGAAAAACTATTCTTAGCTGACGCGTTTCGTCCTCTGAAGAACTTTATCAAGGAAAATGTAAACAATTATTTTATTGCACGTGTTTATATACAAGAACAAGGATGTCATTGGTTTATCAAGGCTTTTAAAGTTGAGAATGATCAAGAATGTTCATCAGGTGGTTGAAAGGTTGGTCAAATCATGTGGAGAACACAAAATACCATAATTCAAATTTTGGTGAGACAAAATTAAACAAGTAATATTCAAGAAATATATTTATTTTTTGAGTAGAGAAACCATCTTCTGTTTGTAGTTCAAACTGAGAGAAAACACGACTCGCTGTTTTCTGTTTGAGAAGAATATATCCTTGCTAGTTAGATAGCATATAAAACTGGACCGCCCGAATATGTTATCTTAAATATGGCTTCTCCGGAAACTAAGTGAAATCTCCGGCAGCTCCAATTTCTTTTGGGGAATTTTTATTAGTAAAACCCTTTTTTTTCGAACCTTTTTACACTCCTTGTTGTGAAGGCATGTATTGTAGCTTCTCTGCATGGGGCAAATGTAAATATGTCTTTATAACTTTGTGTATGACTTAGCGGTATAAAACTCTCTTTGAGAACAAAGCATGCTTGTCATTCCTTTTCTTCCAGATATTTCGTTCGATCCGTGAAATTAGGTGTTATTATATCATGGACATAATAATGCCCATAATGGGAAAAATGCGAACTGAGAGACTATTCCTTTCTTCTAAACTTCACTCATCAACTGGTAACTACGACAAGATATATTATCACATCATCTGGTGATTCCCCCCGACGATGTATTATTTATGCCTTCTTTACCTAGTAACCTGCCCAATGTGATATGATATTGTAACGATAATATTTGGAAAAGAGGCTTTATATACTATGACATACAATACACAAAATTATACATATATACAAGTGTCCACACGTAGAGAAATATATATCACATATATCTACCACAAAGCAAGGTATAAGGAGGAACAAAAGAAAAGGTCTTACGTATAGTTTGAAGATACTTTTGCCATTGTTATGACTTCAGATTTAAAGGGGCCAGATTCATTTATGTCCCAAAGAAATATGGCAGGATTCATCTATGGGATACGGTTTATAAGTTTTTAAGCATGAACGTGTAAGCTGCTTTTTTCCCCAAAGAGATACAGCACCATGTGTTTATAAGCTGCTTGTTCCAAAGGGATACGGTGCCTTGTGCTTGTAAGCTGTTGGGAGAGGTAGATTTAGCCTCAAACTAGGGCCCATGCTAGAAAAAACAACCTTCTCATTTGTTTGCTGTCAACGAACTGAAAAATGACGAGCGCATGTGTTACTATATCTACTGACGTCACGAAGCACCTGTCATGTGACCCATGTGACTTATCTCCACAAAAGGGAGACAAATACAACAATATTATAATCTTATTAACTGGTAACCACCATTAACTGACACATTATGATCACATTCAATACATGCTTATGTCTGTGCTTATGTGTATATGGATGTGTAAGTGTTGTCGTTTTTTCCTGTATTTGCACGACTGTCTATAGATGTCTGTCTGTGAATGCGAAACCACCACGTATTTGCATTTAATCGACAGCCAGTTGTTTAAGAACTTAAAATAAATTTTGTGAAAATGCAATTTTGATAACAAAGCAGTATGCTACAAAAAAAAAAAAAAAAAAAAAGAGAGAACGAGATAAAAAATAAAAAAAAAATAACGGAACAGATGAAGAGATAAATTTAAAAAAAAATAATTTCTCAATTCAGGAAAATAAAAAAGATGACAAACGAACGTGCTAACGGTGACGTTTTTACAAAACTCAACATTTAGAAAAAGAAGTAGAAAAGAAGAATTAAACGAATTGAACTTGAAGTTAAATAAACAAAACAGATTATAAAAAATACTCTTAAAAATTCGTTTTTATAACGAATTTATTTTTCCTTAACGAACGTAAATTCTAACTTTTAATCTTTACCGGAAGTTAAAAAAGAGAACGATTGAATAACCCCTTAAGATACGTTGCAAACTTCACTTCCGATCATTTTCTTTCTATTCTATTCTTTTTAACCTTTTTCTGTTGCTTCTGGGAAGTTTGAACATGCAGAGAGAGAGAGAGAGTCGAACATACAAACAGACGTATTACAACAATAGCAGACAAATAGACCGATTCACTCGAATTTAAAAGTAACACTTGTACACTTGCACGCACACATTTGACTACAGATACACAAATTAGTCATGAAAGCATATTAAGACATATTTTCACAAACAAAAATATACATTGACGCAATGTGCGCTTACATTCAGAGAGAATAAGAACGCGATTTTTTTAAAAGTGACTGTTATGAGACCTACCCTTTTTGGACTATAATGAACTCTTCCTATTATTACGAATACCAAGAGAATATACCTCTCGGGGTGGAGTTGAGTTGGGTTCAGTCACCCTGATCTAATACTTGGCAGTCAGACTGACGTGTAGCACTCTTGTATTTGTTTTCCGTTTAATATATATGTTTCACTAATTCCCGAGTTCGAGTTTTCTTCCGGACCTATTCTGGGTCCACAACAGTGACTTATCATGATTAAGTTTTAAAAACCTCTGTTGAATTATTTGGTAACACAATTTTTGCTATTCATAAATAAATGTACTAATGATTGACCAATGTATGTACAGATGTAAGTGTAAAGAAAAGTTGTGATAGTTTTATTTATATATATATATATATATATATATATATATATATATATGTGCCTACCTCAGAATTATTAGCGTTTGATCCATTTTTGGTCCTGACCTTGTCTATAATTGTATTGGATGCGGTTGTAATTATTTTGATATTGTTAAGTTTGGATTCACTGTTTTGCATAGATGTTAAGGAGTTCAGTCAGCCAGTCGTCATCAAAGATGCTTTTTATAGCATGTTAACACAACCAGCCGCTCTCTGACGACCCTGCATCACCTGGAGCTCCATCGTCCCTCTGTAAGAAAAGGCACCCCATACCATTAGGGACCCTCCACCACTATGACGTGCGGAGAAAATTTCAGGAGGCATGTTTTTGTTATACCAACATCGTTGGAAGCCATCAGGACCATCGAGATTGAATTTTTTCTCATCAGAAAACAGGACTTTCTTCCACTTCTCAACGTCCCATGTTTGGTATTCACGACCAAACTTTAAGCGGTCCAACTTGTGATGTGAAAGCAGCCGAGAAATTTGTTTACGCTTTTTATTTACCATGCCTTTTTGTCTTAAGTGTCGTCTGATGGTTATGGGACTGCAATCAGCATCTGTGACTGCCTTAATTTGACTAGAAGAAAGTCCCCCGTCTTTCATAACAACCCGTCTTATTCTCTTACTCAATGCAGGAGAAAATTTTTGGGGCCTACCAGAGGATTTTACTTTTCCATAATTCTCACTGTTCTTTAGAAAGTTGCAAATCATAGTTTTACTGCGATTTACCTTAGCTGCGATCGCCCGCTGTGACAAATCTTGCTTATGGAATTCTAGAATTCGAGAACGCTCAACTTGGGTAAGTTTGCTTGCTTTAGGAATGGTAACACCTTTACGCAGTGATTGCTAATCTCTAACTGAACTAAAAACATTGGAATTGCCATAGATCTAACAATTTATACCCCTGGTCTTATAATTTTGATCATGTGTAAATCGCCTCATTTTATAAAAATGTAAATTTCTAAATAAAATGTTTGGAATGTAGCTTTTTGTTTCCATAACCTTTTAGGTTGTAGTATTGGTAACCTTAAGTGGGAGGAGATTAAAATCTATCCATAAAAAACATTTCTTTTCAAAAGATTTTTAAGTGGTCTTAAATTTTTGATCAAGTGTGTAATTTTACTGATATTCAACGAAAACAAACAGAAAAATTCCTATTTAATAAAACCAGTTTCATGATGGAGAACAGTTGCCATGCATCCTCGGGAGCGACTGATTAGCTGGTTCTCGATCAATTATCCATCATGTTCTAACGCAGGGGTCGGCAATCTTTTGGAGAGTGAGGGCCAAAAAGCTATGTAAAGTCATGGAGGAGGGCCAAACAGCTATGGCTTCAGTGTCATGGAGGAGAACCGTGTTATTAAATATTTGAATACAATTTTGAAAAGATTTGGAAATTATTTTCGATAACATTTGCTTTGGAAAACGTATTTTAATTTTTTTCTTGTTTTTATTTACAAAAAAAAAAAAGGAACTCTACCAGGAAGCAGAAAATTTCGAAGTTGCAGAAAGTATTTCACCTTTTTCTCAATCCGATAAAAAACAGATTACTAAAGCATGAAAAAAAAAAAAAAAGAAAATATCTAACAGAAATTTTGTTAAAAAATATTACACCTTAAAAATAAATGTTTCATAAATCAGTACTGAAAAAAATTCCATTAAAATCGGCTGAAAACACTATTTTAGATTCATTTAAAAGTGCCCGCACACGGAAGCAATTTCACAGAAAAAGTGAAAGTGAGGCCGTACGCTAATTTTGGCGTTCCCCACAAATAAACAAATAAAAGTAAAACACATTCTCCAGTTAAAAAGAAATAATTTTTTTAATTTCGACGCAATATATTCAGACTATCAACTGTCACTTTGGTTTGGTTTACCTATATTTATATGGTGTCCAGAGAAAGATAGCGGGCCAGACAAGATTCACTCGGGTTGCCGACCGCTGTTCTACCGAGTCACTTATATTCTGGGGCTACTAGTTGTACTACTTTTTGACGGCATCCCGGAAGTGGTAGTTCAATTTACATTCCTCTACGAAACTCATCCACTTTGAAGAAGTTGTCCATTTCCGATTCTCTGTGATTGGTGGATTGTGTCACCAGTACGTTGTACTTTTTCATTTATAGCGTCAAATTGGAAGTCGCCATCTTAATGTTCTCGGTACATCTTAGAGAGAAATGAGAAATTTTAAAATTGGTGCATGCTGTCTAACATTTATTAGAGGATTCCTGATGCAAACAATACCATTATTTATGAGCCCCTCCAAAATTCTAGATAATCACAGCCTGGCGGCTGATCTCTACTCTGGTCTTGCTCTAACAAGGTAAATACTGGCTGGTAACATTCAATGCCTCCAAAACCAAGCTAGTAATATTTCGTCATCACTGATCAGACCCGGAATTTTCTAGTCACAATGAACGGTTTATTTTGGTCGACTTTTCTCCAATCGGAGCGAATTTTGTTGTCATATAATAGATATCGGTTAAGAATAGGAAATCGGTAGAGACGAGTTCGAATTCTTGTTGATTTCTGTGCGTTTACTTACTCGCAAATACCCTCTAGAAAGGTATAAATTCATCTCTTCTCTCTCCAGCTATGGGTGAAATAGCAGAACATTTTCGGTTCTATAGCTGTTATGACCGAAGAGCCATATAAAGATAACACGGACTCGGATAAAAGTTTGAATAGTATATTCTCGGAAAACGTAGTATAAGTTAAACGTGGACTAGAGAGTACTTCCTCTCGCTGCGTCGTGACTCACTCATTCATTCAGTCTGTGGCTGCTACTCAGTGTCTGTGTATCTCATTGTCTGTATCTATGTATGTATGTTTCGCCCACTCAGAGTTGGTAGCCATATTATAAAGGTGTGGAAGAGTTCATCTGTAGCTAGGTCCTCACAATAATAGCCTTGGTTGACAACCAGTCTGCCGAAAATGCGTCTAAATGTGGCTTCATGCTTTGAACGACTATTGGGATTTAAATATACTCCGGACCTCAAGTAGAATATATATTTGAACCATACCTAAAGACCCTGAAAGAAAAAGGTCGGTTCTTTGTACCGCCCCAGAAAGTATATGATTCCTCTTCATATGCTTCATCTTTGCAAGAGTCAAATTAGACTAATAATGGAGTATTGCTGATAAACCTGATATGAATCTGTCGGATCCACACTTTCCAGCCTTGAGAGAGTTCAAAATCGCTTACTATTTTAAATATATGAAAAATAAATCTAGTATTATCAGTTTCTAAAATCGTTGTTGTATATATTTATATAAATATAAAAGGGAAGATGTTTGTGCGTGTCTGTCTATTTGCCTGTCTGTCTGTATGTTCTTTATACAAATCCACAATTTTTATCAGATTCTCACCAAACTTCACACAAATATTCTTTAGTCTTCCGGCTGCTTATTTTTTTGGATTTCCCCCGATATCGGAAATCGATACCCCGATATTCGATCAGGTCTGATCAAGATCAGGATTTCAGCCCTTTTATCGTGGTTCTTGCTGCAGAATTTTCTCTAACTTGGTAAAATTATAGTTTTTAGTCTCAAACATTAGTAGATATTCTTAGACGACTCATTTTCCCCAACGTGGGAATCTGATCAAAAACCGATATTCAGCCATCAATATGACTCATTTTCTTCAATTTTACTCCGGATGGGTACGATAAGTTTTCATGGACTTACTTAGATTAGTTTATCCTTGGATGACTTATTTGACTCCGATATTGGAAACCGATACCCCAATATCCTATTGGGTCTGATCAAAATCAGGTTTTCAGCCCTTTTAATTTGGTTTTTGCTTCGGGTTTTGCTCTATGTAGGTATAGTTGTAGTTCTTAGTCTCAGCCATGATACCATTTACCCAGAAGACTTATTTAACCTTCAAAATTCAGTTTGCGACAGAAAACTTATTTGACATCGATACCGGAAATCAAAATTTGACTTACATCCATTCATTTTAGTAAGTTCTACAGCTTCGAGATCAACTTTTCAACAACCTACGTTTTTCGTGCCAACGTCCAAAGCGTCTGAGCTCTATGACCATGGATTAGTTTTAAAGCTTTCATTACATCCGAGCAACGCCGGGTTATACTCCTAGTCTATTAATATTGAGGGAAAGAAGAAAAAAATGACAAATATTTACTGTTGAGCCGAGATAATTTGTAAGTGTAGTGAGGATCAAAATCAATCCGTTCAATTTTCAAACACATCAGGGCATCGTGTTTACCGGGATCATAGTTCTTTACCCTGCAATGATTAAAAAAAAAAAAAAAGAAAAAAAGTGAGAATGTGCTTAGAAATGCTGTTCAATGATTCTTAAAGAATGACAAAGTAGAAAAGTAAAGAAAGAAAGAAAGAAAGAAAAAAGGAAATAAAAAGAAAGAGAGAGAGAAGAAGAAGAAGTAAAAGAGAAGAAAGATAAAAAGAAAAGGTAGAAAATTAAAAAAAAAGAAAATGAAGAAATCCGAAGCCAGAAGAGAAAAAGAAAGTAATGAAAAGAAAAGAAAAAGAAGGAAATAAAAAAAGAAAGTAAATAAAAATAACAAAGACGGAGAATAATGAAAAAGGTTATTATTTTATCATAAATCTCTTTTTTATGATTAGTCTTTTTTTCATGTTTTCCTATGATCAATCGTTCTTTTCACAAGCCTTGTTTTCATGTGTCGCTTAAGCGTTTTAAGTTTCTTTTTCTTGACGCGTCTCATGATACTTAAGTGTCTTAAGTTTCTTTTTCCTGATAGATCTTTACTCCGTGATAAGTCATTTTTTCATAGGTTTCAGAATGAAAAACAGACGAATCATGAAAAAAAACAAAAACATTTAAGACATATGAAAGTCATTTTTCTTTTAATTCCATTAAGTCTTTTGTCATAATGTGTCTTTTTTCATAAGTTTCTTTTTCATGAAAAGACTCTTTTTACGGTGTGTTTCTTTTTCATGACGTTATTTTATAATAAGTCTTTTTCTATGATCAGTCATTTTTTTTTCAAAAGTCTCTTTTTCACGATAGATTTTTACTCCGTCATATCTAATATATTTTCATGATGTGCCTCTTAAGTGTCTTTTTCATGATACGTCTCTTTTTCATAATAAGTCTCTTTTTATGATACGTCTTTTTTATGATACCTCTTTTCTATAATACGTCGCAGATCTAGACTCTTATATGGATGTCGCGCATAACATCCACCTCTTTCAGAAATGTTTAAACGATTATCCGTATGCAACCATTTCCTCAGATTAATCAATAACAATAGCTTCAAACGAGTAACTTTTATAAATCTTAAAAAAGACATTTCATCAGGCTCTACAGAATCTCTACAGAATGGCGCTACATAATCCTAAAAAAGAGCTTTACCAAATAAAAAAAAGCACATATCTTGGACGCTTCCAAAAGTTACAACTATAGATGTGCAAAATGGATTCTGATAAGAAGGGACTGTCTGGAACGACGCAGAGAACCAACTTTCCGACCAGTAAACCTAGCGATTGATTCAATATTGTCTATCCACTTTATGTCCGTGGAAAAGAAGGTGCAAAGTGTTGCATCCTTGTAGATGGCATCAGCTGATGGCTGCCAGAAAAAGTTATCAGAAAAGGTTATTGAATGAAAGCAGTTTAGTTTTGTCGGCGTTTAAATTTACGAGTCATTCTTTCCCCATTAACTACTGATTGGAGGTTCTTTTCGTCCGTAGTAGCCAGTTTTGCATTGTTGAACCTGTCGGACTTACTACTAAAACAAAATAAAAATTAAATTAGCCACATTATCCAAAGGTGTATTATCAGTATATATACCTAGTTGGGAACTGATTGGTTGAAAATGGGTTTAGATTTTGAGATTCGTAATGTTGTAAATGAGCGCGATGATCTGTTGCTAGTTGCTTTTCATTAAAACTAACTTGACCATGTGTCACTGAAAATGACTTTATTATTATTATTTGTTAGGGCGCCGCTCCTATTTGACTACAACTGGACTGTTCCCATTGCTATATATAGCAATGGTGGATTCTCTACAGGAGGGTCGTAGAGAGTCACTTGAGAGTCTCTAATGAGTTACTGAAGAGTCAGTGCGAGTCAGTGAAGAGTTAGTCACACTTCCGGTGGCGTACCGGAAGTAATCACGTATACACACGTCTTACGACGGATTGGACTCTTGTATCTTTTCTATTGTAAATATTACTAATCACTTCTGTACATACTAACCGTCTTTCCGCGGAATACAACTTATATTCTGATTCTGTTGTTGAGTTATTCATTTATACTTGGCGACATAACATTATTATTATTATTATTATTATTATTATTATTATTAATTAACTGAGTCTTATATCAATATTGTCTTTAAACTGTAACTCCTGGAAGTAATTACTCAAGTGTACTGAACAGAGAGACTAAGCCGGCTATTTAAATTTTTATTTTTTCTAACCTGCCTACTGTTATTCTATATACACTGTTTATTTTATTTTTTTCTAACCAGTACGTTTATTAAAACTTCCTCTCCCTTCTTGTTTGTTCCGAAAACAAGTTAATTTTGAATGTGTAATATATTACCTGGACCCTGAAAAAAATATGATTGATAAAAATATATTCCGGCCGCGGATAATGGCGACGAGGCGCAACATCAAAAGACAAAAGCACAGGCAACAGCCGACAAAGATATGATTGACATCAGAGGCAGAAAACACAGGCGACAACAAAGGCTTGAAAGTCGATAGTCAGTGAAAATGATTGACAGATATATCTGGCCATAGATGACGTCAATTAAGCAACAACCCAAAAAAGCAAAAATGTGTAGTAATTTTGGGTTATATAAGTCTGGAATTTCTCGTCGAAGGGACAGAAGACAGAAGACATGAGAACACAGCCTGAGAACAGAGACTGCCCGACAGCTCCTGCGTGTGCGTGATTTTCTCTGGCTCTACTCCTACTTCACACTACTGTGGCCGTTGTTGTCTGCCATCGTTGTTCGTCAAGATCCACAACCAGGCAGTATAAGAAATTAATTTTCTAGTCTACCTTTTTTATTCCAACTTTCTTTTCCAACTACTCTCTTATTATGAACTCAAGAGTACTGGCTTGCTTAATACGGCATAAGAACAAATTTGAAGGGTTAGGAAGATTATTAATATGATCTTATTGCCTAGAAAATCAGCATTTGAAGCTGATTTTCTTTATAATATCGACTATGGCTCTGTCAGGTAATTAGACAAGTGTTTCTGCAACGTAGCATGACTGTTCTCGATGCAGGCGAAACGATGAAAGGAAAATTGTGTTACGTCATTTATCGAAGCGAGGAGGAACATCTTGTCAAGAAAATCAGCATTCAAAATATTAAAAAATCCCTTAAATCTAATAGTGGTGCCTATAACTCAATAGAGTTCTGGGTATGAAGTTAAGCTACATCCAGCAATAAGGAGTTGTGAGATTGGAGTTTTAAAGGAAATGTGGAACCACCTCTTAATTGCTAGTCCTTGGTATGACGATAAACTACATCCAGCAGCAAGGCCTCTGATCGGGAGATTGAAGGTTTGGGGGAAACGTGAAACTACATCTTAATTGTTTGTCTTAGGTATTACGTAGATTATATCCATCAGCAAGGGCTCTGATCGGGAGATTGAAGGTTTGAGGGAAACCTGAGACCACCACTTAATTGCTAGTCCTGGGTATGACGATAAACTACATCCCGCAGCAATGCCTCTGATTGGGAGATTGAAGGTTTGAAGGAAATGTGGAACCACCTCTTAATTGATAGTTCTCGGTACGACGATAGACTACATCCAGCAATAAGGCATCTGATCGGGAGATTGAAGGTTTAGGGGAAATGTGGAACCACCTCTTAGTTACTAGTCCTGGGTATGATGATAGACTACATCCAGCAGTAAGGCCTCTGATTGAGAGATTGGAGGGTTCGGGGAATTGTTAATCCTGGGTATGATAATAAACTACATCTTGCAGCAAGGCCTCTGATTGAAAGATTTTGAGGAGCGTGGAATCACCTCTTACTTACTGTTGTTCAAAGCTTCACTTACACGGGTTGGTAGCACCTGTTATGGTCCCAAATATGGGTAAATAGTGAACCTCCAAACAAAACACTATGAAAGTATAAAAATACATTTTTATAGTAAAAATTACAATATGCATTTTTATATGAAGAAAATCACCAACAATATCTATTTTTAGTGAAATGAACAACGATATATTTCATCTGTAGTTGAAGGCATAACACTGCGTTTAAAATATATAGATTTCAACATTAAGTAACCCATAGAGGTCAATATGCCGCTAAATGACATCAACCGACCAACCCACATACCTCAATAGAAACATGTTTCCGTCGCGGCTTTCACAGTCGAGTTTGACGACGCTGTTGTCCATCAGAACAAGGTTCATATATTTCACATCAACGATCAGGCGCCGGGCAATCTTCAGCGTGTATCTCCATTCTCCTCGGATATCAGTTGGAATTCGGCAACCAGGGGCTTCAAAAATAATAAAGAAAGAAGCAAATAATCGTTCGAAACAAGGTTACTATTTAATATCGTGAATAATGCTCAATATATTTTAGATCAACGCCTCTCTTAAAGTCATTTACTTATTATTATGTACATTGATTTATTTATTTTTTTTTTACTGTTTATCAACCTATTGCAGATTATTTAAAGCTTGAAAATTTACAAAATATTTTTGGCTTTAAATAATTAATTTGATCAATTAATTAAAATAATAGATTGTAAGAATTTTTGGGAGATAATAATGGGTTAGAGATACAGGCCCTACTGATTAACCCGTAGCTGGGAGGGGCAAAGATGTGGATTTATATCGTTCTCAAGAGTAATCTTACGTAAGTGAGTATAAGGAAACCGACTGAAATTTGAAACTCGTCTCTCAGATTTCCAATACCGAACTGTTACACCACCCGCACATCAGGTTTCTTATTATGTAGATTAATTTGTTTTTTACGGCTTATCAACCTTTTGCAGGTTATTTAAAACCATAAAATATATTTATATTTTCTGGCTTTAAATAATTAATTTAATTAATAGGTTGTAAGATTTGTTATTAGAGAATAAAAATTTACAAACGCAAGTCCTGCTTATCAACCCATAGCTGAGGGAAGAAAAGAGGTTGATTTATACCTCCACCCAAGAGTATTTATACGTAAGTGAATATAACGAACCCAATAGAATTTGAACCTTGGTTATCTGATTTCAAATTCCAAGCTGTTATTTATTACACCACTAGTATATTCAAGCTTACAGCCAGTCAGTTAAGTGCCATACGTGATACACGCTTGGGCGATCATGTCTCGAAAGAGACATGACTGACTGGGCAGAAGATTATCCCGCAGTAGGTTGCCATTGCTTTCTGCAGTAGACTGGTTGCCGACCAAGGCTACAGAACCCAATCTGTCCTGTTATTTAACCCATAACTGGAAGGAAGAGACTGATTAATACCTTTCCCAAGGGTATTTGCGCGTAGAGTGAATACAATGGATTCAACTGGAATTCGAACTCGGCTCCCCGGTTTCTCGTTCCGAGTCGATATCCACTGTACTACAACGTACATCCTAGCTTATAGTACTTGGCATTTTTCAAGCGGTTATCCACTTGGTACTGCCCAGGCTCCACGTTGATTGAAACTCCGTGATTGTACGAGAACTGGTATTTTAATGTTATATGAACGTCAGACGCTCATTATGTAGAATTTGCTCTCACATTAATATGCAGTCGAATGAAGGCTATATAAGCCATACATAATACACGCTGGTGCGATCATGTCTAATTCGAGACATAACTGACTAGGTAGAAAACTTTCCGGCAGTGGTTTGCCATTTCTTTCTGGAGTAGACTGGTTGCCAACAAAGACTACAGAAACCAAACTGTCCTGCTATTGAATTCATAGCAGGAAGGAGAAGAGACAGATTCATACTCGTCTCAAGAGTATTGGCGCGTGAGTGAATGCAACAAATTCTGTTTGAATTCGAACTCGGATTTCCGACTTCTCATTCTGAGCCGATACCCATTGCACCAGAACGCATATCAATCATTATATTCTAATGTCATTTCCAGCAACTTTTGTTCGCTTGAAGGTCAGTCAGTTAAGCGATACACGCTTCGGCGATCATGTCTCAAAAAAGACATGACTGACTGGGCAGAAGATTATCCCGCAGTTGGTTGCCATTACTTTCTGCAGCAGACTGATTGTCAGCCAAGGCTATAGAACCCAATCTGTCCTGTTATTTAATCCATAACTTTAGGGAAGAGACGGATTAATACCTTTCCCAAGGGTATTTGCGCGTAAGTGACTTTTGGAAATAGATTGATGTCTATAGACTTTCATCACCAATCTTTATATGTTATGTATTGTTTATATATATATATATATATATATAGTCTAAACGAGGTTTTAATCAAGCCTATATAACACAGTTTTCGATTTATCGCAATAACCATATCTGCTCTGAAATGAATCGTAATGTCAACAAATGTAAACATGTTACGGAAATAAACGAAAATTAACGAAACTTGGTTATAAACAAAACAACCGACAATTTGAAAGTATATATATATATATATATATAGTAGAAATAAACAAATACTGTCAAAAAACACATTTTTAAACTCAAAACGTTTTAATATTCTTTCCTACACATATTAAGACAGTATACGTGGATCATCGCTATGCTTTATATATATATATATATATATATATGAAATGGACAGTAGATAATATATATAAGCACTGAAAAAGAGTAAATACTTTAAACAAAACAGTAAATGGAGTACTGCTGCCATTTATGGTCAGGTGCCCCTGCCGTTCTCCTCAGTGTTCTTGACAAGCTCCAAAGGAGAGTCTGTAATGTGATAGGTACTGATCTGGCGAAACGACTGCAGCCACTTTTCCATCGTCGAAATGTGGCCTCCCTCTGTCTCTTCTATAAATACTTTCATGGCTTCTGCTCGGATGAGCTTAAGTCACTGATGCCTCCTCAACAGGTGTTTACCCGTGCAACCAGACTGGCAACTGGGTCCCACCCATTCACAGTCAGGTTAGCTAAATGCAGACGACAATTCTACTCCTGCAGCTTCCTCTCTCGCACTTCCCGCCTGTGGAACTCACTCCCATTTTCTTGCTTTCCTGACGGCTACGACCTCCAGAAATTTAAATGCAAAGTTAATACTCACCTACTAACCACTGGACTCTAGCTATCTCCCCTCCCCTGTATAATCTTCACTTTCTCTCCGCCCATGTATCTGTCATTGCACCTGCTTTCTCAGCTTTCTATTGTTCCTTTCTAACTAGCTTGTACTCCTCACTCTTTTCTAATTAATCTTTCTACATTTATGTAACCCCCTGCACATCAGTGGCGTTTCTGCCTTGCTCGGGGTGAAATGATTAAAAAAAAAATGCAGCAAAAGAATTGCTTTATCCATATATTATTGAAAATTTAAAAAACAATAACAAGCCAATTAGTGTCTTACCGTTGCTAAAAGCAAATCTTATGATGGAAAAGGAAACTGATGTAACTTAGAAAAAACATGGCATCTTAAATCATATAATCAACCCTAATCTACTTAACAAAAGACCTGATTCTCCTTTCCGTTTGTTTGTTTGTTTGTTTGTTTGTTTGTTTGTTTGTTTGTTTGTTTGTTTGTTTCTTTCTTTCTTTCTTTCTTTCTTTCCTTTTCATGCAAATATTTATCAATAATAAGTATGAATTACCTCCCTTTGAATTCGTCTCCCTGAATTTTAATATTTATTTTTATTTAATTTTTTTTCAATTTCATGTCATTTTTGTTTATTTATATTATGCTCTTGATAAATTAAAAAATACTACCGTAAACTTAACATTATAACATTTAACTTCCATCAACATCACGTGAATTAAATTCAAATCTATTAAATGGTCAGTTTGAAATATGCAACTGATGATTACGCAATATTTTAATCAATATTTTTAAAACTTTATAACTTATTATAATAAAAAATGAAAACAATTCTCTTAAAATTTCATTAGTAATCGAAAATTTTTTTCTTCAGACTATAGTGTCCTTATTTTTTTATTTATTCAATCAATTAAAAGCTTATCAAATTAAATTTTATTGAATTTATTATTTTACTCTTTGGAGCAGATTTTCAGATATATAGGCAAAATTTAAAGAAAAAATAGATGATTTATATTCTCTAATGAGTTCTGCGTTTAACTAATAAAATTATAGGCCGCAACACTTTAAAATTTATTAAAATGTCATGGATTTACGTGGAAGTGGGTCACAGAATTAAAAAGAAATATTTTGCCAAGATTTTTTTAAAATAATAATTTCAAAAATAATTTCATTCATTTGTGAATGAGTACTGAAAGTTTCATTAAAATCCGTCAATTATTTAATTTTTGCGAGAATTTCCAAATGAATGTGTTTATCACCGGGGAAAAAAGTGGGTGATGTCATCATTACGTTTTCCATTGTAAACAGTCGTAAACGTTTTGGTTACTCGCTAACTGAAGATTTTTTGCCAAAATTTCGAACATGTTAGAAAGGATTCAAAAATTTTTAAAATAATTAAAAATTACTTTGATCTTTCCTTTTAATAATAATATAAACATATAATGGGAAAAGTTCGTTTTTAAGTTTGGGACCTTTTTTTAAATTCATACTATGTTGTTTTTTTAGCGATTGCGGTGGGGTACCTACTGTAAACATTTCAGATAAGGTTTTTGACTACAATAATACATTCCCATTAATCAGCTCTCAGCTTTACGAACAAAACATTGATTTTAAAAATATAAGTACATTGCAGTTTTTAAATGTCACCACAACGAACGGAGGTTTGTTTACAATATTAATTGTGACTGGCTATGACTTCTTACCAATTTCGCTTTATACCTAAATAAAAACGGTTCTTTGCATCAAAAGCACGGATATCATTCGATTGCAGCAATTACTACGATCAACGAAGTTATATTAAACGTGTTTATGTTACATATAGGAACGTGGTGCCATATTGTAGTTCTGATATGATCTAAGAACTTGATTGATGAATAGACAGACGGGGTAAATTTGAGAAGAGTCATTCTTTTGGAAGATAGATGAGCAAACGGAACGAGAATAACGCAGTTTTCTCATCATACCGTTGCCATCAGACGAAAATTCCAGAATGAATCGGAAATGAAGGAAACAGACGACACACATTTATCTTCGTTGTCAACTGGTTTAAATGAAATGTATTTAGCGGCTAATTCTTAGACAATTAGGTAACTGAAATACAACCGGAATTCAAAATTAGTGATTTCCATCTTGTGTCTGCAGACATTTTATCGTACCACTATTGGTATTGTCAGATGAGGTCATTTTTAAAAGTCCAGCTATACCAAATTTTCATCCATTGCATTTTTTGTGGGGGCGAGGACGACTTTAAAATAAGCTGGTTTAATCTCGACCCCACCAGGATTTATTATCGGTGGAACAAATATTAACAATAAAAGATAATAAAAGAAATGGTATTGATGTCAGACACAGCAACAAAACTACAAAATCTCCTAGACAAGGTAGTGAAGGAAAGCGAGAAGAAAGGACTAACCCTCAATTATATCAAGACATAGTGTAAGCTTGTTAGCAAGAAAAAAGCTCAAGATGCGAATTACGAATTGGAGATGTCAAAATCAACCAAGTACAGAAGTTTAAATAATCTGGGAAGTCTTTTAACAGAGAACGGAAAATGAGACACCCAATTCTGAAGCACTATTGCATTAGCAAAAGATGTTTTCCAAAAGCGAAACAAAGCATTGGAGAATACGAACAAATACAAGAGTGCTGAATTGCTATGTAATATTGTCCTGCGAATGCAGGACAATTTTCTTCACAGATGAAGAGATGACTTGAGGCAATAGAGATGTAGTTCGACAGAACAATGATAGGAATACAATGGACGAAGCCTAGAAGAATATTTATAAGGAAAATTAAAACGAAAAGAACATTATATTTAGGATCAGAAAAGAGCTGTTCCATGGAGCAGTGATTCGCACGAAGAGGCTGTTCGGGTGTAATTTACTTTTCACCAATGCAATACGGAATAAATGTGAGTGGCTTGCTACTATGTAAGTGGCAAGGTGGGTCCTAGCCGTGAAGATCAGACCGAACGGTTTGGTTTGGTTTGTTTTACGGCATATCAACACATCAACGAGTTATTTAATGCCGACAATATTTTTACAATAGTTTTGTATGAATAGAATATATATTCTTTGGAAGAAATAAGTTTGTAGATAATCTTTCTTTGATGCATTTTTGTAATGTGGTAATGTTGAGAGTCAGATCTATTGTTGGTATGTATTTCTTTCCAAAAACGTATTACTGGTAATATTTTTTTCATTCAAAAATGTATTTCTGGCATTTTTACTATAAAAGTTTATTTTCATATTTTCATAATGTCTGTAAGGGGTTGTATAATTCCCCCGAACAATAAATAAAAAGGAAAGTGCACTACAAATAAGGTAAAATAAACTTTTGTTTCGTAAAAAAAAATTAGAGAATTATTATTTTTTTTTTTAATACAAAAACGTGGTTGTCCGTATAAAGCTGAAGAAACGAAGAAAGAAAGGAATTGGGAATGTGAGAGGGAAAGGAAGGAGTATGTGTTGCGAGCGAGATGAGAGAAAGAGAGGGTGAAAAAATGTTCATTGATACGTGACAATGTTGTGTGAACTGCTGAATTCTCTCTCTACGTGTGCTCCAAGCTGTCCGTTCCACTCTTTGTGTTTCGAGCTGGCTGTTCCTCTCTGTGTGTGCTGAAAGTTTCGACTTTCCTTTTATTTTGATGGTGAGGCTTCGGGCGATCAAGAAATGTGTTTCTTATAACAAGCCCTGATTGGTCAAAAATTCATATTTTTGACCACGTGGTGTATCTTCAACTACGTCCGAGCTTTTGGGTGCGCCGTTCTTGTTTTTGACCCCAAAGGGTTTGGTAAGGGGTGAATGCCCGCGCAATTGTATTTTTAGAGATACACGTGGTGTGAATTAATTTTATTGTGTGTGTGTGTGTTGAGCTTGGAAAATAAAACAAGAAACAGCACATGTCTGACATCAGTTTGGGGATAAACTATTTGCTCTTAGCTGGGACCCTAACAGGTGCTACCACCTCGGGTCAGGGTGGACCTGGGAACAACAGCAATTAAGAAGTGATTCCATGCTCCTCACAACCTCTCAATCAGAGGCCCTGCTGCCAGATGTAGTTTATTGTCATACCCAGGACCAAGACCTAGCGAAACTAAAAAATGTAGTTTGTTCGAGCACTTTTCATGGAAGTAGTGAAAGGGCAGCGGTAGTGTGGCAGACTTCACAGATAAACTTGAAATTCACCACAAACATTTATATTATTCTCTAATCTTCAAATCGACACGAGATGAAAAGTATGCTGGTTGCAGAAATAAGGAAATGACAATAACAAAATATTTGTAACAACAAATAAAATATATATATTTCTTTTAATATTTAACATTTTAATAAAATATATATATTTCTTTCTCTTGAATTTTAATGCTTCCAAAAAGAAGCTGCTATCGTTAACCATTGCAGACAATCACTCCTACCCCTCCATTAGCATGGATCAGGCTAGTCTCCCTGAAAGTAAAACACTATGCTCTCTCGGGTTAACTCTCACAACAGACCTCAAGTGGAATGACTATATAGAATCCATAGCTAAATCCGCTGCTAAGAAATTCGGTTCTCTGTGTAGGGCCAGGAAGTTTTTTTCCGCCTGAAACAATCCTGCACATATATAAATCTACCATCCGCCCGTGTATTGAATACAGCTGCCATATCTGGTCAGGTGCTCCTGCTATCCACCTAGGGGTCCTTGACAAAATCCAACGAAGAATCTGTAATGTGATAGATCCCAACTTAGCAGTTCAGTCACTTTCTCACCGGCGCAATGTGGCTTCCCTGTGTCCCTTCTACGAATACTTTCACAGCTTCTGCTCCGATGAACTTAGCTGACTGGTGCCCCTTATATATGAATGTACTGGAGCCACAAGATTAGCAACTAGGTCCTACCCTTTTACTGTGAAACCAATAATGTGACCAAGCTGTGAAAAATCTTGCATGCATTAATTGAAACTGTTCTTATTAATAGTTGCATTGTTTCTTTATCAACCGACCTGAAGTGGGATTAATATATTGCATTTCTATATCGAATCCATAGCTAAATCCGCTGCTAAGAAGGTCGGTTCACTGTGCAGGACCTGGAAGTTTTTCCCGTCTGAATCCATCTTGCACATATATAAATCTCCAATCGGCCCGTGTATTGAATACTGCCGCCACATCTGGTCGGGTGCCCCTGCTATTCACCTCGGGGTTCTTGACAAAATCCAACGGAGAATCTGTAATGTAATCGATCCAAACTTCTCAGCTCGGCTGCAGTCGCTCTCTGACCGGCGTGATGTGGCGTCTCTGTGTTCCTTCTACAAATGCTTTCACGGATTCTGCTCCAGTGAACTTAGCTCACTGGTGCCCCCTCCCCCACGTATGAATTTACTCTAACAAATAGGCCCCACACTTTTACAGTGAAACCGATAAAATGTAACCGCAATTTCTACTCTAATAGTTTCTTTTCTCGCACTTCCCGCCTGTGAAATTCCCTTCCGTGTACTTGCTTCCTCGACAGCTACAATCTCCAAGAATTTAAATGTAAAGTCAATAATCATCCCCTATCTCACTAACTTGCATGTTCTCTCTCTTTCTCTCTTTCTTTCTCTCTCTCTCTCTCTCTCTCTCTCATGATCCTTTCTTCGTCCACTCCATCCCCTTCACACCAGTATTCTCATCCTTCTATTACTCCGTACTGACACCCCCTATAACCTGCTCCTCTTTTTCATCACTTTCCCCCTATGTAAAGGCTAAGGCCGTTTCATCTGCATGAAGGCAAAGTCATTATGTTTCTTTATTGTCTTCGATATATGCACATTATCAATCGAGAGCAACATATCAAATCGTTGAGGCAGTTAAAAAAGGATATCAAGACCAAACGCCCAGCATAAAATCTCAAAAGAGGTCTTGTGCCACCAGGACAATGCTCTAGCACACAAGTTCTTGGTTTCAATTGTTGATGTAATTGACTGTAGATTTAAACTTGTTCGGCCCTCTCTAATCTTCTGATTTAGCTCAATCTGACTATTATATGTTGCCCAACATAATAAAATACTTGGTTTGGATCCAGTATTGCAGTGCTGATGACCTCATATTTGCTGTTGGCGATTTTTGGGACCAGCAGGATGAAAGGTTCTTCCCCAATGGAATTCAAGGACGACAGCACCGATGGAAAAAGTGCAAGGAGAGCAATAAAGAAAACGTCATTTGTTCACATTCCATGAGAATATCTTGGTCAGTTAAGGAATTTTTCAGCCGACACTTAATATTCCCAACATTTCAGCATGTCTTTCGGTATTTTTGAGATGAGGAATTATCATTATGATTAATGTTTTGCTATTCGGACCAGAATGTTCATCTTGGTTGTTATAGTCACAACGTTTCTGTTTGAACCGATTTAACAATCTTTATCAGTGTTTTTGAGATGAGGAATGATCATTATTATATGATTTGTTATTCGAACCAGTATTTTCATCTTGGTTGTTATACTCATAACATTTCGGCTCAGACCGATTTATTGATCTTGATGCGTATTTTTGAAAAAAGGAATTATAATTATTATATGATTTACTCTTTGGGCCACTTTGTTCCTCTTGATTGTTATATTCACAACGTTTCTTTTCAAACCGATTTAATAAACTTCATCAGTATTTTTGAGATGAGAAATTATCATTTTTATATGCTTTGCTATTTGGACCAGCATGTTCATCTTGGTTGTTATACTCACAACGTTTCGTCTCGTAAGGATTTAATAAACTTTATTAGTGTATTTAAGTTGAGAAATTATTATTATGTTGTCATTTTTCATCATATTTCGATTTCTGCTATGGTCGCACTACCTACCAAGTCTGCGGGAAGAACTAAGGCAGGTCGTGGTATGTTGTTATGGCTCCATTTCATGTTTTTTCCTATCTCCTTAACATCCTTAGCGTTACATAGACAAACTTCTCCTTAGTGTGTGGGCTGTACTTAACAAGACAATTTTTTGTATATCTCTTAAGCTGGGGTTTCCAGGGATTCTTTCAATGTGTTGCTTTGTTCCATTTTTGATCATTCCAAGTGCTCCTGCTATCACTGGCACGATTCTTGTTTTCAATTTCCACATTTTTTCTATTTCAATTTCCAGGTCTTTATATTTTTACAGTTTTTTGAATTCCTTGGTTGCTATGTTACAATCCGTTGGACAAGCCATATCAATTAATAGGCAAGTTTTTTTTCTTTCTGGTTTTTAACAATAATTTCCGGTCTATTGCTTCAATCTTTCTGTCTGTGTAGATGGTGTAATCCCATAGAATGGTAACATCTTCTATTTCAGTAACCGGTGCAGAGTGATGTTCATACCAGTGTTTGTTTACAGATTTTCCATAATGTTTGCACATTGTCGAGACGATTTTATATTCATTTGGGGCAAGTACAGAACATCCTGAGATTAGATGATCCATTGTTTCTTGGTATTTATCACAGAACCTGCATTTTGTATCCACATTATTATGTATAATATTTTCCTGAAAGTTCCTAGTGAAAAAAATTTGGTCTTGCGCTGCAAGAATAAAGCCTTCAGTCTTAGACTTTAATCCAGATGCACGTAACCATCGATGAATATTAACTTTATCAACATTGGATTTATTAGCACGTTCTGGATATTGGCCAGGTTTGTCTTACCAGCGTTGTTTCATCTATTCAAGAGCTTTATCTTTGGCTTTCATTTTCATATTTTTTGCCGCAATAATTGGTTCTTGGCTTCTGTTTTGCTTTTCTACAGAATCTACTAAATGTAAATCTTGTTTGTATTTACTGCCTTCTTTCATTATTGATTTTTTTTCTTTCTTCATGTTGCTTGACTAATTGTATCATTCAGTCCTTTGTTGTTTCTATGTATGTTAGTAAGCCAATAGTTGTTGTCTTGTATGACAATTCTATCTGAATAAGACCTCTTCCATATTCTTTACGGGGTATGTATAGACGGTCTACATCAGCTTTTGGATGATGCATTTTATGCTTAGAAAGAAGCTTTTTTGTTTTAAAATCCATTCGTCTGATGTCGTTTAGAGTCCACTTCAAGATGTTGAAACTATATTGGACCACTGGGATTGCAATGGCCATAATTCTCTTCTGAGAATTCAATTCAGTTTTTAATATCAGTCGTAGCCTTCTATAGTACTCTTTACGCAATATTTCTTTCATTTTTTTATGGTGAATGTTTTCGCTCTCATTTACACCTAGGTATTTGTAAGTTTCTTCTGGTTTCAATTCTTTTATTGTTACAGCAGGGTCTAAGCTAATTGAGGATGTTTGTTGTAGCGATCCACGTAAAACTGTAGCTTTAGCACATTTATTCAAATTGAATTTCATTCCAATGTCTTCACTGAAGCATTTTACAGTTTGCAGAAGACCTTCCAGCTCATTGTCATTCTTAGCACACAACTTTAAGTCATCCATGTAAAATAGATGGTTTATTTTCTTTTGAGCTCTTTTATAATCACATTCTGTCTTGTTAAGTTGACTGGTTAGTGCTATTAATGATATGCAGAATAGTAAGGGAGACAAAGAGTAACCTTGAAATATACCTCTGTTGATGTTTATTTCACTAGAGTTATAGGTTCCATTTATATGATTGAGATAAAGGGTTGTTTTCCATATCAACATACATTGTTTGATGAAATTGATGATAACGGGTGATATCTTGTCTATATTTAAAGTATTATTATTATTATGTCATTTTTCAGCATATTTCGATTTCTGCTTTGGTTTCACTACCAACCAAGTCTGCGGGGAGACCTAAGGCAGGTAGTGGCGTGTTGTTATGGCTCCATTTCATGTTTTTCTATCTTCCCTATCATCCCCAGCATTACATAGATAAAGTTTTCCTTAGTGTGTGGGCTGTACTTAATAAGACAATTTTTTGTATATCTCTTAAGCTGGGGTTTCCAGGGATTCTTTCAATATGTTGTTTTGTTCCATTTTTTATCATTCCAAGTGCACCTACTATCACTGGCACAACTCTTGTTTTCAATTTCCACATTTTTTCTATTTCAATTTCCAGGTCTTTATATTTTGACAGTTTTTCAAATTCCTTGATTGCTATGTTACAATCCGCTGGACAAGCCATATCAATTAATAGACAATTATTATTATTATTATTATTATTATTATTATCATTATTATTATTACATGCTTTACTTTTCGGACCAGTATCTTCACCTTGGTTTTTATACTTACATTGTTCACCTCCGACTAATTTAATAATCTTTATAGATATTTTGGGATGAGAAATTGTCCTTATTATATAATTTGCTTTTCAGATTAGCATGTTCTTTAATTTTACACTCACGACGTTTCGGCCTAAATTGATTTAATAATTTGTATCGGAATTTTGAAATTAAGGATTATCATTATAATATGAATTGCTTTTCGGACCAACATGTTCATCTTGGTTGTTATACTCACAAGGTTTCGGCCCGCAAAGGTTTAATAATCTTTATCGGTAGTTTTTGAGATGAAGAGTTATCATAATTATATGATTTGCTATTCAGACCAGTACGTTCGTCTTGGTTGTTATACACAAAAGGTTTCGGATCGGACCGATTTAATAATCTTTATCGGTATTTTTGAGTTGAGGAATTATAAATGTATGATTTGGTATTCGGACCAGCACGTTCATTCTTGTTGTTATACTCACAACGTTTCGGCTCGAACCGATTTAATTCTCTTTATCAGTATTTTAGAGAAAAGGAATTACCGTTATTATATGATTTACTATTCAGACCAACAATTTCATCATTTTTGTTATACTCACAAGGTTTCGGCTCGGAACGATTTAATGATTTTCATGAGTATTTTTCTAATATATTAATGAAACATAGGTTATTATGAACATCATGTAGGGTTAAATGTTAATTTTCTCATTTTAACTCAGATTATTATTCAGATTCGCAACTATTTGTTTTATAAGTAGCAAATGGTAACTTACGTGATCGGGTGAGCCTAGCTGTTGGTCTTTCCAATTCGGTGTGTAGAAGGTCACAAGTGGTGTTAATACTCACTATTTCATCTCGTCTGACCAGCTGAGGACTGAGGAGATGTTTTCCAACACCAGGACCTAGTTACGAATAAATAATATATTCCCGTCACAATTTTCAAATAAAACGGAGAGCAGATGTCGAATTCCAGTTGAATTCGTTGCATTTTTCAAAGTAATACTCTTTATAAGCATGACAATTACTTAATGAAGGAATGGTTTTATAAAACAAAAAAGCAAAAGCAAAAAACAAACAACAAACAACATATTTTTGCAAAGCTCGTTTCTCATTTACATTGCATTTTTGCTTTTTACTTATAGTAACGAATATCGGCTCGGAATGAGAAATCGGAGAGCCAAGTTCGAATTCCAGTTGAATTCGTTGCATTCACTTACACACAAATATCTTTGGAAAAGATAATAATCCATCTCATCTTCCTCTATCTATGAGTTAAATAGCAGGACAGACCGGCTCCTATAGCTTGGTTGGTTACCACAGAAAGAAATGGTAACCTACTACGAGAAAATCATCTACCTAGCTTCTCATGGATCGAAACAGACATGATCACCCAAGCGTGTATCACGTATGGCACTTAACTGAAAGAGTCAACAGGGATTGAGGTGAGGAAGTTGCGGAGAGACATGATTATCTAAGCCTGTATCACGTATGGTCTTTAACTAAGTGAATGGACATTGGCGCGGAAAGGGAATTAGACGGACCGAGTTCAGTCATCGCTTGAGTCTTTTTCGTTTACTTGGCGCTAATGTCATTTGAAAAGGCATGAGCTCATCTTACTTTATAAATAGAAGTTCAGACTGTTCTCTCTTGTTTTGAAATGACAACCATCAGAATTCAAAACAAGCCTTCAGTTGGTTAGTGCTCACTGGGGATATCTTGGTCTAGACACACCACTGATGCAATGATTGCAGTAAAAAGTGACGCGTTTAAGACAATAATAGGTTACAACACACACACACGCACAAAATGACGCACACACACACACGATCTAAGGCCAAAGAGCCACTAAAGTTAGAGTATTCCCCAGAGAATTGAGTTTCTACAGAGAGCCTGCTACAAACCTTCCACAACACTAAATCGTGGCATATTACTAAGTCAAAACTATCAAATTTCTTACAGTAATGCAGCACATAAAAAAAAAAAAAAACGAAAAAAAAAAAATACGACAACAAAAAACACAACAATAATAACAACAATTTCCCTGGAAAAGAGAATTTTTCTTCATTTTCATTTCTCGTCTCGTTGACAAAGGAGAGAGGCGTGTCCAAAAATTCCGAATTTAAAATCTATAAAATCATTCTCTTCGTGCTTTGGTTTAGACAAAAGACCTACTGATATAAAATATATATTATTAGTCTTATTGACAATATTTTTCATCATTTTGTTGTCTTTTTATTTTTTGAGTTTTATTAACCGGCCTATTAAATATACATATTATAAGAAGCACAAGTAAACCGTTTTTCGTTGTTGTTGTTGTTATTATTATTATTATTATTACTACTACTACTACTACTACTACTACTACTAGCGGAACCCGTGGAATTTCCACGGAAGGATAATTATGATTTCCTGGAAAAATTTTACTTTGTCATACTACAAATGATAGTAACGTCTTAATAAATAAAATAAATTAATAAAATAATAAAATTTTAAAAGAATTGTTTTCATTATTATTATTAAATAATTTAATAATATATAAAGTTTTAAAAATATTTTTTTAAATCTTCAAAGAATTGATTGCTAGTAGATTCTTTAGTTAAGAATTGATGATTATATTGTCTATCTAAAATTGAAAAGTTTAATGAAAATCGTTTTATTGTTAATCGAATTTTTTTTTCTTCAGAGTATAATGTCCTTAATAGTTATTATTTATTCCAGAAATTAAAAGCTTATCAAATTAAATTATATCAGTGTTTTATTGCATTTTTTATTTTACTCTTCGGAGAAGATTTTAGGATAATGATTGCAAACTTTAAAAAAGTAGATGATTTCTATTCCCCAATGAGTCCTGCGTTGAGCAAATAAAACAAAAGTTAGCCATCAGTATAAAATTATATTTAGGTTTTATGGATTTATGTGGAAAGGGGGATAACAGAGGTAAAAAAATTATCAAGATTTTTAAAACATAATTTCCAAGATAATTTAATTCATTTGTGAATGAGTACTGATAGTTTCATTAAAATCCGACAATTATTTAAATTTTGCGAGAATTTCCAAATTAATGTGTTGTGTTTGTCACCGAAAAAAATGGTAATGCAAATTATAATTACGTTTCCATTGTAAAACAGTCGTAACGTTTCTTTAGCCGCTAACTAAAATAAAAAAAAACAAACTTTCTGACAAAATTTCGAAAATGTTAGAAGGGATTAAACATTTTTTTAAAATAATCAAAGTTACTTTAAAGGCTCCTGTGTCCATTGTAAACAGAAAAGAGCAACTGAGTAATGGCCAAGGGTGTAGAGGCCAGAAATTTCGTTATTAGGTCACGGGATACGACAACGAACCTACCTATTTTTACTATATTGTGCAGTACACACACATACACACACACAATTACTCTGCAACCACCTGCTTAAGCTGCTGCTGATACGATAATGCTATAAGCTCTCTCCTCCTACTCTCTCACTCTTTACTACCCTTCCGTTTGGCAAAGGTGAGCGAAAGGCTGAGAAGAGTAAAAAGATAGAGGGGAAGGAAAAGCTCGTGTAGAGAGTGTGGTGTAACGGACGACGAAACTAAGGAAGGAACAAGCAGAATTATAATATAGATTATTATTTTACGTACATCTTATATGATAGAATAACGTAAAGAAGGAAACCTGTGTCAATCTAACAGGTTTCACTTTTATTAAAGAGACCGAGGTAAAATATTCTACGCGCATATATTTGAAAAAAAAAATCTATTGCTTTAATACACGTGATAAATATTTGACCAATAAAAATCAACCACAAATCAAAACATTCCAGTATACTGTCTCATTGTAAAAAAAAAAAATCGTTTTTAACTGGATCTCTGAAGAAGCTATAATAAAATTGAAATATGTTAGAGATACGTTTCTTACTTTGTTCTATTATCGTGTCGGATTCCGATTCATATATTCAACTCTCTCTCTCTCTCTCTCTCTCTTTCACACACACACACACACACACACACACATATATATATTACTCATCTACATACAAGTCTATTTCGGTCTATCACAACTCATCAGTGTGGTTTGACATCCACTTGCTTCCAGCCGGGATTGAAACTCGTGAAACTCGACCGATTCGGTGTTAATTGACGCATGGCTGAGAGAGGAGAAAATTTTAGCGTGTTATATATATATATATATATATATATATATATATATGGGTGGAACATTGTTGTATGCTTTACATATACATATGCATATATAAAACATATAACGAGGTTTCACCCAACTTTCCAATGGCCGCCCAATGTCTCCATTCTTGTTCGCATCGGTGTGCTCCAAAGGGCAGGGAACATTGCAGGCTCACAAAGAAACGTTTCCAGTATATTCAGCTGTATTATGCAAGGCGTCGCTTGCTCAGTCTGTGGAGGTAGATAGACACCCTCGGGCTAATATATAAGCCCTTCCCCTCTGATTTTCCTGCTACCCACACTCGGCTCATATTAATATCTCGACATGTAAATGGCAACACGAACAAGTGGCATCGAAACTACGTGGGAGACAGTTTGTTCCCTGTTAAGAACAGACAAGAACTGATTTCTTTAATCCGTACCGATATTCATGATACATGCCAGTAACCGGAAATAATCACTATCCGGTTTTCTGTCGCTTGATCTTGAAAGATTTCTTTTACTTATTGATCTTTATTGATCATTTATTGATATATTTCTTTCTCACCGGCGCAATGCGGCTTCCCCGTGTCTCTTATACAAATACTTTCACGACTCCTGCTCCGATGAACTTAGCTCACAGGTTCCCTCTATATATGAATTTACTCGAGCCACAAGATTGGCAACTAAGTCCCACCCTTTTACAGTGAAACCAATAAAATGTAAACGCAAATTCTACTCCACCAGCTTCTTTTCTCGCACTTCCCCCTCTAGAATTCCCTTCCATTTACTTGCTTCCCCGAGAGCTACAATCTCCAAAAATTTAAATGTAAAGTCAATAGTCATTTCCTTTCTCACTTGCATCCTCTCACTCTCATGCTCCTTTCTCCATCCACTCCACTCTCATTAATATTCGCGTGCCTCTCTTACCCACTTCCTGACACCCCTTGTAACCTGTCACTCTTTCACATAACTTTTCTCCTATGTAACCCCCTGCAAAACAGTGGCAGTAAAATACCTTGCTTGAAGCGATATGATTAAAAAACAAGTAATCTTCTATCTCACTAAACTGCATCTCCTCTCTCATGTTCCTTTCTTTGTCCACTCCACTCTCATCAGTATTCTCATCCTTTTCTTACACTGTTCCTGACACCCCCAATAACCTGTCACTTTTTAGCATAACTTTCCTTCTATGTAACCCCATGCAAAACAGTGGCAGTAAAGTTCCTTGCTTGGGGCGTTATGGTTATAAAAAAATAATTATATATTTATTTATTCCGTTTCGCTCTAATGGACGTCGACTTCTAAGACTTTATTTTCTGGCCATAAAATGGGTAAAGCTGGAGATCGAGATAAAATCTCACATATTCCTCTTTAATCATTAGTGGTCACATATTAAATACGTGTTATTTCACCTGAGTTTAATGTAACTTACCGTTGTACCTAATTAAGTGGTTCATTTCAGTATTGTGATCCGATGTGTAGCTGAAGCCTAAACAGAGCACACCATCTCTGTTCGGTCTGTAAACTTTTTTTCTGAAAGTAAACAAAATTTATTTTAAAATTAATTTACAGAAAGATTCATGCGATTTACGGTTGAATAAAGATATATTTGCCTTCATACAAGATGTTCTTGCCTTCATAGAAGATGTTCTCCATATCCAGATATCTTACCTATTTTCCCTCGTCTCTTTCAAAATCGTCTCTTGTATTAGGCATTTAGCTATCTTAGAAAATGATACTGCTCACCAAGAGTAACGGCAAAAGTACGTACAATATTCATTTCGTGAGGGCTGTCAAAAATTAATTTTATCCTAGCAGATTTTATATGTCCAGTTCATTTCATATGAATTCAAGCAGAGGCCATATCGTTACCGTCTCATAATTTGCTGAAGTTTTAGTGGGTTTGTACCCACCCTTCTTTTATGTACTTTGTGTTTTTAAAATCTAGGAGACCATGGCTCTCCACATCTTCCTATTCATTGAAGATCTTAATAAGTTTTGTCTTTTTGTTATTTCTCTCTTGTTCTAACATCTATTTGCTCAAGCCCATCAAGTATGCTATGCGCTGATTTCCTCTGTCCAGCTTTTTCCAATCTGTCCTTAGTAAAATGTAAAACCTGAAGTTACGATTTCTTTACATTTTCTTCGATTTTCATGGATGTGTTTATATTTATCCACCTATCATATATACTAGCAGTATAGCCCGGCGTTGCTCGGGTGTAATGAAAGCTTTAAAACTAATCCATGGTCCTGGAGCTCAGATGCTTTGGACGTTGGCACGAAAGGCTAAAAAGCAATAGTTGTTTCCAATTAAAGCGAAACCGTAGACTGAAAGAAAAATGAATGGATGTAAGTGAAATTTTGATTTGCTGGTATTGATATGAAATAAGTATTTTCGTTGTAAACTGAATTTTGAAGGCTAAATAAATCCTCTGAGTAAATGGTATCATGGCTGAGACTAAGAACTACAATTATACCTACATAGAGCCAAACCTGAAGCAAAAACTAAAATAAAAGGGCTGAAAAAAATACAGACATAAAAGCAGATAAACAGACACACACACAAACATGTTGCCTTATATATATATATATATATATATATATATATATATATATACTATAGTCATCCGCAGGCAGATCTGCCTCGCTGTATCCCTGCTCATCAGTACGGTTAAACTCCGACCGCTTCCTAACCCAGGATTGAAACCCGACCGAATTGGCGTCAGTTGGCGATTCTACCTCTGGGCCACGAGCGTCCGGTAGAAGGCGGCAGACTTTTTAGCGCGTATATCATTATACACGCCCAATAGCCAGAGTGCTCTAATTCATTATTGAATGAGCGATGCGTATATATATTATCGATTTTCTGCACTATTGTAAGAACTGCAACCTTGAAACTTCTGAATATCGTTTCTTATGTCTTTGTCTATGAGTGTATCAAATTTGATTAAAATCGGACCACTCCTTGTATAACCCGATTTTTTCGATTATCGATTTTTGATATTTATCGGTGGCACCTCGACACAAAACCCAGCTAAGAACACTCGCAGACGCTTATAGTACAACTGTGTAAATTTTCAAGAAAATCGGTTCATTCGTTTCGGACACACACACACACACACACACACACACACACACACACACACACACACACAGACAAAGTTCCATTTATAAATAATTTTTATATATATATAGTGGAACCTGCCGTATGCGACCCTCTTCGTCAGTGAATATACAGTAACGGCTGGGAAACAACAAAGACATAAATATGTGTATTACTTAAAAAGTAATACATGATTAGCAATTAGATTTTTACCGAATAAAGATTAGGGTGTAATGTATAAATATTATACCATGTTACAAAATTTTACATAATCGGTTCTTTTTAAATAAAGATTATATGGAACAAAGGAAATAAGCTACTGGACAAAAGTTAAGGAACGATGTTAATAATTTGCATAAACTTTTAATTTACATTGTTAAAATACTCGATGGAGCTTTTCAACAATAAGTAAAACTACATTTCTCATTAGGACTTTATTTTTCAGCAATATGGCAAATTCTACACGCAAAACGCTCTCTTTTGAAGAAAAAACTCATTATCGCTATCAAGTAAAAAAGTCAACTTCAGAAATTTCTGATATTATTCATCGGTCTAAAAGTGTAGTTCATCGTGTAATTAGCAGGTATAAAACCGATAAAACATTAGATGCAAAACCAAAAGCCGGCAGACCTCCAAAAACATCGCGAAGAGAAGATCGAAGAATTGTTAGAATATCTACAAAAAACTGTTTTGAAACTGCTACATTAATTGCCCGTAAATTTAATGAAGAGACAGATAATAAGATCTCAAGGAAAACGGTTGCTCGCAGGTTAAAAAAATACAGGATTGCATGCCTGTATTCCAGCTTCGAAGCCTCTCATTTCAAAGCGAAACCAAAGAGCACGCCTGAAGTATGCGAGAGAACATGTTGTTTGGACTGACGCACAGTGGGATACAGTTCATTTCAGTGACGAGTCCAAGTTTACCATATTTGGTTCTGAGGGCAAAACTTATGTTCGCCGTAGAACAGGTGAAAGACTGTCTTCTCAATGTGTCAAGAAAACCGTTAAGTTTGGTGGCGTCAGTGTGATGGTGTGGGGAATGGTTTCACTGCAGAAGTTGGCCCTATCATCCGCGTACATGGCAATATCAATGCTGAGATTTACAAAAGGCTTCTTCAGCAGCATGTGGTATCAAGATTACACCATAATCTTTATGAATCTCCTATTTTCATACAGGACAATGCACCTTGTCACAAAGCTCAGAAGGTTATGGCTTTATTTGAAGAAGAAGGAATCACCCTAGTGAAGTGGTCAACCCACAGCCCCGATCTGAATCCAATAGAAAGTGTTTGGAAGATACTTGGAGAAAGAGCTCAGAAAAGAAACCCGACAAATCAGGATCGCCTATGGGAGCTATTGAAAGACGAATGGGAGGGAATTACTGCTGATTTTTGCAAGAAATTGATTAGATCGTGTGGTCGACGATGCAGAGAAGTCATTGAAAATAAGGGGATGTTTACCAAATATTAAATTTTGTTTGCTATTTTGTTCACGATCAAATATTAACAAGATCGTTCCTTAACTTTTGTCCAGTAGCTTATTTCCTTTGTTCCATTTAATCTTTATTTAAAAATAAAGACTATAATGTAAATTTTTGTAACTTTGTATAATATTTATGCATTATGCCCTAATCTTTATTCAGTAAAAATGTCATTGCCAATCCTGCATTACTTTTTAAGTAATACACATATTTATGTCTTTGTTGTTTCTGTTCCTTATATTATGGCCGCTACTGTATGTAAAAACCTGATAAAAGGGAAATCCTTTCTCACCTGATAAGAAAGATGTTTCCATATTTCTCGACACATCTGTATCTGATTTTACCATTTGCATCGTCGTGGGTGACCATGACGCGTTGACGAATCCGCAAAAATGTCGTCTTGTTACCGTCGGGGAAGTACCACTTGTCACGTAACCATTCGTCAATGTCACAACAAGATGATTCTGTCGAGAAAAAGGGGACATTATTTAAATTTCAAAATGGTACAAAAATAATCAGAATCGTGTGAGTTATATTTATTGATTAACGAAGCTAAAGAACAAAATTAAAAAGACAAAAAAAACAGGAAATAGGAAAATTCTTTATTTGTCTATACTTCTGAGATGAGGTAGTTAAATTATTTACATTTTTCGGACTGTTATCCTCATCTTTACTTCCATAATCATGACGTTTCGGACATCGTACACTCTGGCCTCTTTCAAGTGCTTGGAATTGTGCACTTTATTCCGATCACTGGGGTATATCATTCTCTTTCCATGGGCCATGCCACTTCCGAATGTCATGTAGTTATCTCCCTTTAACTCAACTCTCTAAGTTATTTGTTCACCACTGCTGTAGCCAGGATTTGAACTCACAACTCTTTGGGTCAAGCCAACGCTTTTATTCACTGGCTCATTGGATAAATCGCTGGTTAGATCCAGTGACTTGACCCAAAAGTTTGAAAAGGGTAAACCAGGAGAATATGGTGGGCATGGGCGAACTTCCCAACAGAACTCTTTTTTGTATCTGAGAGTAGTCTGGTGTTGAGCAGGTAAACTGGTGACAATGGAAGTACAGATGAGTTTGTTTCTTTCGGTCACTGCGTGTGGCACCTATGCGCTGCATTTGAGTGAAGATGATGACGAAAGTAACATGAATGTTTGTCATCTTCTGGACCAATTCTCTATGGGCCTGGCATGGTTCTTTTTTTAATTATAACAATATTTAATATATAAATCTACCATCCGTCCGTGCATTGAATACTGCAACCATATCTGGTCGGGTGCTCCTGATACACACCTATAGGTTATAGGGGGCGTCAGGAAGTAAATAAGAGAAGGATGAGAATACTGATGAGAGAGGGGAGTGGACAAAGAAGGAAGCATGAGAGAGAGGATGCAGGTTAGTGAGATAAGAGATGACGATTGACTTTACATTTAATACTGCTGACATATCTGGTCAGGTGCTCCTGATATCCACCTAGGTGTCCTTGACAAAATCCAACGCAGAATCTGTAATGTGATAGATCTCGACTTGGCAGCTCAGATACAGTCACTTTCTCACTGGCACAATGTGGCTTCCCTGTGTCTCTTCTACAAATACTTTTATAGCTTCTGCTCCGATGAACTTACCTCACTAGTGCCCCCTTTATATGAATTTACTCGAGCCACAAGATTGGCAACTAGGTCCCACCCTTTTACTGTGAAACCAATTAAATGTAAACGCAAATTCTACTCGATCAGCGTCTTTTCCCGCACTTCCCACCTGTGGAATTCCCTTCCATTTACTTGCTTTCCCGACAGCTACAATCTCCAATAATTTAAATGTAAAGTCAATGGTCATCTCCTATTTGAATAACCTGCATCCTCTCTCTCATGCTCCTTTCTCCGTCACCAGTATTCTCATTTTTCTCTTACCATCTTCCTGACACCCCTTATAACCTGTCACTCTTTCTCATAACTTTCCTCCTATGTACCCCCCTGCACAACAGTGGCAGTAAAATCCCTTGCTTGGGGCGATATGATTATAAAAAATAATTACCGTGAGCAATTGGTTATCATCAAACTGAACAGGCTAACCAGAACGCGGAGAGTCTGTGTGTTCGATCTTACGTCTGTCGGCCTGCGCACCCTGGAAATCTTTAATAAAGAAAATTTACTCTCCGGTAGGGATTTAACCTTCGCTCGTTCCCTTTTTAGGAGAGTCACCGTTTGATCCGACGTGCTTAACTGCTCAACTACGAAGAGCATCACAATACAGCAGTGTTCTGTTATCCCCTTTAAAAAAGTACCCTTTTGCATTCAAATATATTTCACGAAAAGTTCATATCTACTAAGTTTCACATCCAAACGTAAAAGATTTTCTAAATAATTTTCATTATCTGAATTCTTGAAATTGCAGACTGGCAGTAGTAAAAAAACAATGTATAAAGTCAAAAGTTAAAAAAATGGGGCATCTATTTCAATTACGAGTATCCACTATAATAAAGTTTTAGGTATTAAAATATGTTATCTAATGAATCCATTCTGTAGAAATCACATCTTTTATATGCTAAGCCCTTTCACAACGAGGAAATAATCACAGGCATTGAAAGGAAACAGCAGGATCTCCTATAAAATTTAATTAAAGGGAACCAGATTTAAAAATTAACCATCAATTGTAAAAATACAAGATGTATGGTTTCCAGCAAGAGTAACAGGTCTATAAGTAAAATATGAATTACAGGTAGAAAAAGAAAGCGAGAAGAAAGGACTAACCGTCAGTTGTAAAGTGACACAATATATGATTGCTAGCAAAAGGAAGAGGCCAAGTAAAGAAAAGCGAGAAGAAAGGACTAACCATCAATTGTAAGAAGACAGATTGTATGGTTGTCAGCAAAGGGGCATCCTAAAGTGCGAACTATGAATTAGAGGTAGTAAAAGAAAGTGAGAAGAAAGGACTAACCATCAATTGTAAAAAGACACAACGTATTGTTGTCAGTAAGAGGAATATCCCAAAATGCGAACTATAAATTAGAGGTAGTAAAAGAAAGCGAAAAAAAAGGACTAACCATCAATCGTAAGAAGACACAATGTATGGCTGTCAGCAGGAGAAACATCCCAAAATGCGAAGTATGAATAGGAGGTAGTCAAAGAAAGCGAGAAGAAAGGACTAACCACCAATGTATGGCTGTCAGGAAGAGGAACATCCCATTATGCGAAGTATGAATTAAAGGCAGTAAAAGAAAGCGAGAAGAAAGGACTAACCATCAATTGTAAAAAGATAGAATGTATGGCTGTCAGCAAGAGGAACATCCCAAAATGCGAAGTATGAATAGGAGATAGTCAAAGAAAGCGAGAAGAAAGGACTAGCCATCAATTGTAAGAAGACACAATGTATGACTATCAGTAAGAGAAACAGCCCAAGATGCGAACTATAAATTGGAGGTAGTAAAAGAAAGCGAGATGAAAGGACTAACCATCAGTTGTAAGAAGACAGAATGTATGGTTGTCAGCAAGAGGAATATCCCAAAATGCAAACTATGACTTTAAGGTAGTAATAGAAAGTAATGGCAACCTACTGCGGGGAAATAATCTGCCTAGTCAGTCATGTTTCGTTCGAGACATGATCGCCTAAGCGTGTATCACGTATGGCAATTAATTGACTAACTGAAACAAAATGACGCTTATACTTAGAATCAGAAAGAGACTTAAATTTCTAGGACATATAATGAGGAAAGAGTGATCAGATAACTTGACACTCACAAGAGTTATTGATGGCAAGTGGAGCAGGAGGAAACATCGCATAACCTATATAACAAGTTTTCGTAAATGGATGACAGAACATGGACTGTGCCGGTAGCTGCTTATAGCTAAAATGATGGAAAGTTGTGGGAGTGTTATGTTGGGATAGAAGTAGTTTGACAAACGTTGTTTTTGGCCAACAAGCAAAATATCTGGTTAGAATGGGCCCAGGCGACGGTGAAGTGTGGAAGGCAAATAGAAGAGAATTAAGAATGGCGTACTTACCAGAATCATCGGACCAGGTACAAGTCTCTTCCGAAGTAACAGTCGCACATAAAAGGATAGTGACGATGAACTTGATTTTGAAGACCGACATGATGGATCAGATCCTGAAAAATATAAAGATGGTAAATCGTTTTCTACAGATGTACATGTTATCAAAATAGGATATAAAAATCCCGACAAAGTTTTAAATTTGATAAGTTTCATGAAAATAGATTTGATAGATTATGCATTTGAATTTGTAAATTATGCATTTAAATTATGCATTTGTAGATTATGCATTTAAATTCGATAAGTTTAATGAAAATCGATTTGATAGATTATGCATTTGAATTTGTAAATTATGCATTTAAATTATGCATTTGTAGATTATGCATTTAAATTCGATAAGTTTCATGAAAATCGATTTGATAGATTATGCATTTCGCCATTCAAGATTTCATTAGATCTAAAAACGAAAAGCCATCTGAGGGAAAAAGTACTAATATTAATTTTTATTTAAGCACACTCACAAATACACATACATACACTTCACTTTTTCGTTTTTAGTTTTAACCATCAATTGTAAAAAGACAGAATGCATGGTTGTCAGCAAGAGGAACAACCCAAGTTAAAAACTATGACTTGGAGATGCCAAATGTGAAGCAAGTTCAAAAATTTAAATCTCTAGTGAGTGTTTTGAGAGTGGGTAAAGAATGAGCATCAGAATAGCAAAACATTGCTTTTCAAAAAATAAAGTCTTAAGAAACAGGAAAACTTGACCAGATATGGATGAGAGATGCGCATACACACACACACACACACACACACACACACACACACACACACACACACACACAAATATACATCATTCCTCCAAATCTCGCGTAGATAAACTAGAATCATGATACACTTACACACATAAAATCTACACACAAACGCTGCTTGACAAGTTTTTTTAACCAATGAAAAAGAAAGTACACAAAGAAAAAAAAACAAAACATATTTTTTTCTCTTTTTGTTTTTCTTTTCTCCAGTATTTGTCTATATTTCTGAGATGAGGCAATATTTACAGTATTTACATTATTTAGACTATTGTCCTCATCTTTGTTGCGATTTGTACAATATAGACGTTGGTTAGTTCCTGTGACTTAACCCAAAGAGTTGTGAGTTCAATACCAGGCTAGAGCAGTAACAAGTAATTTAGAGTAGGGTTAGAGGGAGACTACCAGAAGAGACACTACTACACAAGGAATGAAGTTCATATATCCCAGTGAATGTAATAAAGGGTTCGGTTCGAAATTCCTAGCACCTGAAGAAGGCCGGAGCGTACAACGGCTGAGACGTCGTACAAATGGCAACAAAGATGAGGACAATAGTCCGAATAATGTAAATACTGTTTCTTTTCTCCATATTTCATTACTCTGGTCTAGTTTTAATAAAAGCAAAATATGTTAGATTTATAAACATTCCCTATTGTTGCTTATCCTATCATCCATAAATGATATATGGCCCAGTGGGTAAAAGTGTTGCTTGAAATTATCCAGTGACTTCACCTAAAGCGTTCCGAGTTCAATAACTGGCGACAGCGGGGGTGAACTTGAAATTGGAGAGTTGACTTCTTTTATGTACCGTATCCTTTCAGGATGTAGGTGATCATGGCTCACCACATCTTCCTATCCCTTGTAGATTTTAATATATTTTGTCTTCTTATTTCTTCCAAACCCTGCTCTGTCATCCATTTGATTAAGCCAATCAAATACGTCCCCTGTCTCTCTTTCTCTCTGTCCTGTGATTATCAAATTCTCCAAGACCTCTTTTCTCACTACGTATCCCACAAACTTCAACTTTCTCTTCCTGGTCTTAAATATAATTTTCAGTTTCCTTTTTGTTTCCATTCTCTCCAAAATCTTGTTGCTCACATGTTCGGTCCATATAATAATCAGCATCCTTCTGTAGAACCACATTCGATTGCTTCAAGTCTTTCCTTCATCTTTGAAGAGATTGTTCAGCCTTCGCTGCCATATTGAAGAACTGATATCACGTAATAGTTCAGTATTCTTTTCTCTGAATCCAACGAAATTTTCCTGTCTTTCAATACTCTACTCAGCTTTTGGAATGCGTCCTTGGTCATGCCAATACGCCTTCGGATCTCAGTATCGCACGTTCCGTTCTCGGTTAGAAGCTTAGTATATTGCCATATAGAAGGAAAGATATATTGTGACATCTTTCCTTGTCTCCAACGAAATTTTCCTGTCTCTCAATACTCTACTCAGCTTTTGGTATGCGTCCTTGGTCATCTCAATACGTCTTCGGACCTCAGTGTCGCACTTTCCGTCTTCTGTTAGAATACTTCCCAGCTATTTAAAATTCTGTACCTGTAATTGATATCCCCGACCTGTAATTGGCATTTTGGGCTTCTCGTCATCCTTCTATAAAAACACATTTCTGTTGCCCCCAGAGATTGTCCAATATTCACTGCTATATAAAGAAGAGATATCCCGTAACAGTTCAGTTATCTTTTCTTCGTTTCCAGCGAAATTTTCATGTCACATAATAGTCTGCTTAACGTTTAAGTCGAGTCACTAAACTGCGACTGAGATATCGCTACCACAGTCTTGGACTGAAAAATATAATATTTCTTTTGACACATCTCAAGCATTTAGTACTGACGAAAAAAGATTTGCCAGTTTCGACAGCTTTTGAAGAACAGTTGCTTTTAAAATAAGTTGACTACTAGTGAAAAGAAAGTTAATTAAAAATTTAATGACGCTGGGTTTTCAAATGTCATCTAATTTGCTACTTGTAGAACACTTTAGCATCCAAGGATGTGGGGCGTAGTGTAACGGATAAGTGTTCGGAATGCAAAATTGTAGAGCTGATTTCGAATTTCAGTTGGATTCGATACATTCATTTATGCACAAATGCCCTTGGCATGAATCCATCTCTTCTCTCCCCATCTATGAGCTGAAGAGCATGACAGACTAAGTCCTACAGCCTCAGTTGGCAACTAGGTAACCACAGAAAAAAACGGCAGCCAACTGCGGGAATATCTTCTGCCTTGTCAGTCATGAATCAAGAGATATTATCGCCCAAGCTTATATCAAGTATGGCACATTACTGACTGAATCCAATTTGACAACCCTTTCAGATATTAGAAAATGATTTAAAAGCATTTGGATATTAATTGGGCGATCAATTCTGTTTTGCATCGAAATAATACACAGATCCGCCGTTTTTCCTACGGTTGAAGGCATGTTTGCTCGATTGGACAACGAAATTCAAGAGAATGAGATTATTTATTGATTCAGTTATGACTGAGCTACATTTTTTTTTACCAAATAATCTTACAAAATCAAACAAGGAGGGAAAAAATCTCTATAGAAAAAAAGTGATTAATCATCGCAAACAGTTTTTTTTTTAAATTTTGCTATAAAATGTATCGCTTGCTATTTTGTGTAAAAATGTATTGTTGGACATATTACCATAAAAATGCATTGTTGGTAAATCTACGTTAAATGTATTGTTGGTTATTTTACTAAAAAATATATTGTTGGTAATTTTGCTATAAAATGTATTGCTGGTTATTTTGCTGTAAAATGTATTGTTAATAATTTTTTTATAAAAATGTATTATTTTATTTTACTATAAAATGCATTGTTGGTAATTTTACTCTTTTTTCTTAATATAAAAAACTGAAATATCGTGTTCGCATATATATATATATATATATGAGAACACGATATTTCATTTTCATATGTACGTATACCCATACGTATATTTATTAATACACACACGCTCACGCAAACACACACAGGTAAACATATATATATATGTACGCATATTCATATGTATATTTATTAATACACACACGCTTACACACACACACACACACACACACACACATATATATATATATATATATATATATATATATATATATATATAAGCGTATATATGTGTGAGTATGAAAAATACTAAGACCTAAAAAGATAAAAAAATAAAAAAAGAAATCAGTGGATATGTAAACTTAAATATAATCAAAGAATAAGTATATGTGGGAATGTACACATAGGTATATGTGGATAATAGTTAGTATAAGTAAGTGGGTTGATCTGATGGGGTCCAATAGACGCCTAAAGTCAGGGGAATTGTTTTTTTTCAGAGGCGATGCCATCTTAGACGGTCAAAATAACTTCAAACGGATACTACCCATATTTGGAACGGGACTCTATGTCTCTTCTTTCCTTCCTCCTTCCCCTTAAATTTATTGTCTATTATTTATTTGTTTGTAATCTTATGTTTATCATTATTATTTCTATTATGTTCCCTCTTCGTTTTAAGAAAACGTTCATTCCGGCAGAAATTTTATGCCAGATGGAGGAAATATTGTAAAAGAGTCGGATGATATGAGCTAATTAATCTGAATGAAATGAACTATAGCTTATAACTAATATGACGTGTTGAGTTTTCCTTTATAAACTATATATATATATTGTCATCCGCAGACAGATCTGTTTCGCCGTATCAGGGCTCATCAGTACGGTTAGACTCCGATTGCTTTTTTAGCCAGGATTGAAACACGACCGAAATGGCGTCAGTCGGCGACTCTACTCCTTGGCTATGGGCGTTCGGTGGAAGTCGGCGGAATTTTTAGCGCATATCATTATACGCGCCCAGTAGCTAGAGCGCTGTGTGTGTGTGTGTGTATGTGTGTGTGTGTGTGTGTGTGTGTATTAATAAATATACATATGGGTATACGTACATATATAAAAATATTACCCAGTGTGAGTAAAACTGTGCTCACTGTAGTATAAACAGAGCTATTAAATTTATGACTAGGAGTATCATGCACTTCGCAATCATCAGGTGTATATTACAAAATGACCGTTTAAGAGATTTTAATTTAAGTTCATTCGATGTTCATGGGAGTTAAATCATTCAATGCATTAACACCAGCTTCTTTTTTCCACAAACCTTCCTTCTTCCTCCGCAATAAAGTCTTCTCATTCTTCTTCACTCCCACAAACCCATTACATCTTAGTGGCATTATCGCCATCTTCTGTCTTCGTGAACCTGTTCTGTTATTGTCCTTCATCATCACTAAAAAATTTCACTCAAAGTAACCCATTACATCTTAGTGGCATTATCGCCATCTTCTGTCTTCCTGAACCTGTTCTTTTATTGTCCTCCCTCATCACTAAAATCTTTCACTCCCAGTAAACCTTTGCATCTTAGTGGCATTATCGCCATTTTCTGTCTTCCTGAACCTGTTCTTCTATTGTCCTTCATCATCACTAGTATCTTTCACTCCCAGTAAACTTTGCATCTTAGTGACATTATCGCCATCTTCGGTCTTCCTGAACCTGTTCTTCTATTGTCCTTCATCATCACTAGTATCTTTCACTCCCAGTAACCTTTGCATCTTAGTGGCATTATCGCCATTTTCTGTCTTCCTGAACCTGTTCTTCTATTGTCCTTCATCATCACTAGTATCTTTCACTCCCAGTAACCTTTGCAACTTAGTGGCATTATCGCCATCTTCTGTCTTCCTGAACCAGTTCTTCTATTGTCCTTCATCATCACTAGTATCTTTCACTCCCAGTAACCTTTGCATCTTAGTGGCATTATCGCCATTTTCTGTCTTCCTGAACCTGTTCTTCTATTGTCCTTCATCATCACTAGTATCTTTCACTCCCAGTAAACTTTGCATCTTAGTGGCATTATCGCCATTTTCTGTCTTCCTGAACCTGTTCTTCTATTGTCCTTCATCATCACTAGTATCGTTCACTCCCAGTAACCTTTGCATCTTAGTGTCATTATCGCCATTTTCTGTCTTCCTGAACCTGTTCTTCTATTGTCCTTCATCATCATTAGTATCTTTCACTCCCAGTAACCTTTGCATCTTAGTGGCATTATCTCCATTTTCTGTCTTCCTGAACCTGTTCTTCTATTGTCCTTCATCATCACTAGTATCTTTCACTCCCAGTAACCTTTGCATCTTAGTGGCATTATCGCCATCTTCTGTCTTCCTGAACCTGTTCTTCTATTGTCCTTCATCATCACTAGTATCTTTCACTCCCAGTAACCTTTGCATCTTAGTGGCATTATCGCCATTTTCTGTCTTCCTGAACCTGTTCTTCTATAGTCCTTCATCATCACTAGTATCTTTCACTCCCAGTAACCTTTGCAACTTAGTGGCATTATCGCCATCTTCTGTCTTCCTGAACCAGTTCTTCTATTGTCCTTCATCATCACTAGTATCTTTCACTCCCAGTAACCTTTTTGCATCTTAGTGGCATTATCGCCATTTTCTGTCTTCCTGAACCTGTTCTTCTATTGTCCTTCATCATCACTAGTATCTTGCTTTCACTCCAGTAAACTTTGCATCTTAGTGGCATTATCGCCATTTTCTGTCTTCCTGAACCTGTTCTTCTATTGTCCTTCATCATCACTAGTATCGTTCACTCCAGTAACCTTTGCATCTTAGTGGCATTATGCATTTCTGTCTTCCTGAACCTGTTCTTCTATTGTCCTTCATCATCACTAGTATCTTTCACTCCCAGTAACCTTTGCATCTTAGTGGCATTATCTCCATTTTCTGTCTTCCTGAACCTGTTCTTCTATTGTCCTTCATCATCACTAGTATCTTTCACTCCCAGTAACCTTTGCATCTTAGTGGCATTATCGCCATCTTCTGTCTTCCTGAACCTGTTCTTCAATTGTCCTTCATCATCACTAGTATCTTTCACTCCCAGTAACCTTTGCATCTTAGTGGCATTATCGCCATTTCTGTCTTCCTGAACCTGTTCTTCTATTGTCCCTTCATCATCACTAGTATCTTTCACTCCCAGTAAACTTTGCATCTTAGTGGCATTATCGCCATTTTCTGTCTTCCTGAACCTGTTCTTCTATTGTCCTTCATCATCACTAGTATCGTTCCTCCCAGTAACCTTTGCATCTTAGTGGCATTATCGCCATTTCTGTCTTCCTGAACCTGTTCTTCTATTGTCCTTCATCATCACTAGTATCTTTCCTCCCAGTAACCTTTGCATCTTGGTAGTATCTCCATTTCTGTCTTCCTGAACCTGTTCTTCAGCGTCCTTCATCATCACTAGTATCTTTCACTCCCAGTAACCTTTGCATCTTAGTGGCATTATCGCCATCTTCTGTCTTCCTGAACCTGTTCTTCTATTGTCCTTCATCATCACTAGTATCTTTCACTCCCAGTAACCTTTGCATCTTAGTGGCATTATCGCCATCTTCTGTCTTCCTGAACCTGTTCTTCTATTGTCCTTCATCATCACTATTATCTTTCACTCCCAGTAACCTTTGCATCTTAGTGGCATTATCGCCATTTCTGTCTTCCTGAACCTGTTCTTCTATTGTCCTTCATCATCACTAGTATCTTTCCTCCCCAGTAACCTTTGCATCTTAGTGGCATTATCGCCATCTTCTGTCTTCCTGAACCTGTTCTTCTATTGTCCTTCATCATCACTAGTATCTTTCACTCCCAGTAACCTTTGCATCTTAGTGGCATTATCGCCATCTTCGGTCTTCCTGAACCTGTTCTTCTATTGTCCTTCATCATCACTATTATCTTTCACTCCCAGTAACCTTTGCATCTTAGTGGCATTGTCGCCATTTTCTGTCTTCCTGAACCTGTTCTTCTATTGTCCTTCATCATCACTAGTATCTTTCACTCCCAGTAACCTTTGCATCTTAGTGGCATTATCGCCATTTTCTGTCTTCCTGAACCTGTTCTTCTATTGTCCTTCATCATCACTAGTATCTTTCACTCCCAGTAACCTTTGCATCTTAGTGGCATTATCGCCATTTTCTGTCTTCCTGAACCTGTTCTTCTATTGTCCTTCATCATCACTAGTATCTTTCACTCCCAGTAAACTTTGCATCTTAGTGGCATTATCGCCATCTTCGGTCTTCCTGAACCTGTACTTCTATTGTCCTTCATCATCACTAGTATCTTTCCACTCCCAGTAACCTTTGCATCTTAGTGGCATTATCGCCATTTTCTGTCTTCCTGAACCTGTTCTTCTATTGTCCTTCATCATCACTAGTATCTTTCACTCCCAGTAACCTTTGCATCTTAGTGGCATTATCGCCATTTTCTGTCTTCCTGAACCTGTTCTTCTATTGTCCTTCATCATCACTAGTATCTTTCACTCCCAGTAACCTTTGCATCTTAGTGGCATTATCGCCATCTTCGGTCTTCCTGAACCTGTTCTTCTATTGTCCTTCATCATCACTAGTATCTTTCACTCCCAGTAACCTTTGCATCTTGGTGGCATTATCGCCATTTTCTGTCTTCCTGAACCTGTTCTTCTATTGTCCTTCATCATCACTAGTATCTTTCACTCCCAGTAACCTTTGCATCTTAGTGGCTATCGCCATCTTCTGTCTTCCCTGAACCTGTTCTTCTATTGTCCTTCATCATCACTAGTATCTTTCCTCCCAGTAAACTTTGCATCTTAGTGGCATTATCGCCATTTTCTGTCTTCCTGAACCTGTTCTTATATTGTCCTTCATCATCACTAGTATCTTTCACTCCCAGTATACTTTGCATCTTAGTGGCATTATAAGCCATTTTCTGTCTTCCTGAACCTGTTCTTCTATTGTCCTTCATCATCACTAGTATCTTTTCCTCCCAGTAAACTTTGCATCTTAGTGGCATTATCGCCATCTTCGGTCTTCCTGAACCTGTTCTTCTATTGTCCTTCATCATCACTAGTATCTTTCCACTCCCAGTAACCTTGCATCTTAGTGGCATTATCGCCATTTTCTGTCTTCCTGAACCTGTTCTTCTATTGTACTTCATCATCACTATTATCTTTCACTCCAAGTAACCTTTGCATCTTAGTGGCATTATCGCCATTTTCTGTCTTCCTGAACCTGTTCTTCTATTGTCCTTCATCATCACTATTATCTTTCACTCCAAGTAACCTTTGCATCTTAGTGGCATTATCGCCATTTTCTGTCTTCCTGAACCTGTTCTTCTATTGTCCTTCATCATCACTAGTATATTTCACTACCAGTAAACTTTGCATCTTAGTGGCATTATCGCCATCTTCGGTCTTCCTGAACCTGTTCTTCTATTGTCCTTCATCATCACTAGTATCTTTCACTCCCAGTAACCTTGCATCTTAGTGGCATTATCGCCATTTTCTGTCTTCCTGAACCTGTTCTTCTATTGTCCTTCATCATCAGTAGTATCTTTCACTCCCAGTAACCTTTGCATCTTAGTGGCATTATCGCCATCTTCGGTCTTCCTGAACCTGTTCTTCTATTGTCCATCATCATCACTAGTATCTTTCACTCCCAGTAACCTTTGCATCTTAGTGGCATTATCGCCATTTTCTGTCTTCCTGAACCTGTTCTTCTATTGTCCTTCATCATCACTAGTATCTTTCACTCCCAGTAAACTTTGCATCTTAGTGGCATTATCGCCATCTTCGGTCTTCCTGAACCTGTTCTTCTATTGTCCTTCATCATCACTAGTATCTTTCACTCCCAGTAACCTTGCATCTTAGTGGCATTATCGCCATTTTCTGTCTTCCTGAACCTGTTCTTCTATTGTCCTTCATCATCACTATTATCTTTCACTCCAAGTAACCTTTGCATCTTAGTGGCATTATCGCCATTTTCTGTCTTCCTGAACCTGTTCTTCTATTGTCCTTCATCATCACTATTATCTTTCACTCCAAGTAACCTTTGCATCTTAGTGGCATTATCGCCATTTTCTGTCTTCCTGAACCTGTTCTTCTATTGTCCTTCATCATCACTAGTATCTTTCACTACCAGTAAACTTTGCATCTTAGTGGCATTATCGCCATCTTCGGTCTTCCTGAACCTGTTCTTCTATTGTCCTTCATCATCACTAGTATCTTTCACTCCCAGTAGCCTTGCATCTTAGTGGCATTATCGCCATTTTCTGTCTTCCTGAACCTGTTCTTCTATTGTCCTTCATCATCACTAGTATCTTTCACTCCTAGTAACCTTTGCATCTTAGTGGCATTATCACCATTTTCTGTCTTCCTGAACCTGTTCTTCTATTGTCCTTCATCATCACTAATATCTTTCACTCTCTGTAACCTTTGCATCTTAGTGGCATTATCGCCATCTTCTGTCTTCCTGAACCTGTTCTTCTATTGTCCTTCATCATCACTATTATCTTTCACTCCCAGTAAACTTTGCATCTTAGTGGCATTATCGCCATTTTCTGTCTTCCTGAACCTGTTCTTCTATTGTCCTTCATCATCACTAGTATCTTTCACTCCCAGTAAACTTTGCATCTTATTGGCATTATCGCCATTTTCTGTCTTCCTGAACCTGTTCTTCTATTGTCATCATCATCACTGAAATCTTCCTCCCAGTAAACTTTGCATCTTAGTGGCATTATCTCCATTTTCTGTCTTCCTGAACCTGTTCTTCTTGTCCTTCATCATCACTAAGTATCTTTCCTCCAAGTAAACTTTTGCATCTTGGCATTGTCTGCCATCTTCGGTCTTCTAGAACCTGTTCTTCTATTGTCCTTCATCATCACTGGTATCTTTCACTCCATTAACCTTTGCATCTTAGTGGCATTATCACCGTCTTCGGTCTTCCTGAACCTGTTCTTCTATTGTCCTTCATCATCACTAGTATCTTTACTCCAGTAACGCGCATCTTCAATGGCATTATCGCCATCTTCGGTCTTCCTGAACCTGTTCTTCTTGTCCATCATCATCACTAGTATCTTTCCTCCCAGTAAACTTTGCAATACTTAGTGGCATTATCGCCATCTTCGGTCTTCTGAACCTGTTCTTCTATTGTCCTTCATCATCACTAGTATCTTCTTCCCAGTAACCTTGCATCTTGTTAGCATTATCGCCATTTTCTGTCTTTCTGAACCTGTTCTTCTATTGTCTTCATCATCACTATTATCTTCCTCCAAGTAACCTTTTGCATCTTAGTGGCATTATCGCCATTTTCTGTCTTCCTGAACCTGTTCTTCTGTGTCCTTGATCATCACTATTATCTTTTCCTCCAAATTAACCTTTGCATCTTAGTGGCATTATCGCCATTTCTGTCTTCCTGAACCTGTTCTTCTATTGTCAGCTAAATACATCCTTGTAGCTGTATCTTTCACTACCAGTAAACTTTGCATCTTAGTGGCATTGCTCATATGCATCGGTCTTCCTGAACCTGTTCTTCTATTATTCTTCATCATCACTAGTATCTTTCTCCCAGTAACCTTCTCCTTAGTGGCATTATCGCCATTTTCTGTTTCTTCCTGAACCTGTTCTTCATTGTCCTTCATCATCACTAGTATCTTTCTCTAGTAACCTTTGCATCTTAGTGGCATTATCGCATTTCTGTCTTCACGAACCTGTTCTTCTATTGTCTTCATCATCACTAGTATCTTCCTCCCAGTAACCTTTGCATCTTAGTGGCATTATCGCCATCATCTTCTGTCTTCCTGAACCCACCGTTATTCTATTGTCCTTCATCATCACTAGTATCTTTTCCTCCCATTAAACTTTGCATCTTAGTGAAAATTATCGCCATCTTCTGTCTTCCTGAACCTGTTCTTCTATTGTCCTTCATCATCACTAGTATCTTTCACTCCCAGTATACTTTGCATCTTAGTGGCATTGTCGCCATTTTCTGTCTTCCTGAACCTGTTCTTCTATTGTCAACTAAATATCACTAGTATCTTTCCTCCCAGTAAACTTTGCATCTTAGTGGCATTATCACCCATCTTCGGTCTTCCTGAACCTGTTTACTTCTATTGTCCTTAAATATACTAATCTTTCCTCCCAAGTAACCTTGCATCTGCAGTAGCGTATCATACATTTTCTGTCTTCCTGAACCTGTTCTTCTATTGTCCTTCTCATCACTATTATCTTTCACTCCTAGTAGCCTTTGCATCTTGAGTGGCATTTATCGCCATTTCTGTCTTCCTGAACCTGTTCTTCTATTGTCCTTCATCATCATTAGTATCTTTACTCCCAGTAAAACTTTTGCTCAAGTGCTTTGTCTCTTTCCCATTTCTGTCTTCATTGTTATATTGTCCTTCATCATCACTAGTATACTCACCAGTAACAGCACACATCACCAGTAGCATTATCATGATACTGTCTTCTCAAGACCTGTTCTTCTATTGTCACTTCATCATCACTAGTATCTTCCTCCCAGTAAACTTTGCATCTTAGTGGCATTATCGCCATCTTCGGTCTTCCTGAACCTGTTCTTCTTGTCCTTCATCATCACCATTATCTTTCCTCCCAAGCTAACCTTGCATCTTGAGTGGCATTTATATTTCTGTCTTCTGAACCTGTTCTTCTATTGTCCTTCGTATCACTATTATCTTTCCTCCATTAACCTTTGCATCTTAGTGGCATTATCGCCATTTTCTGTCTTCCTGAACCTGTTCTTCTAACATCGCTATCATCACTATTATCTTTTCCTCCAAGTAGCATCTTAGTGGCATTATCGCCATTTTCTACATCTTCCTGAACCTGTTCTTCTATTGTCCTTCATCATCACTAGTATCTTTCACTACCAGAAAGCCAAGCTTTTGCATCTTAGTGGCATTATCGCCATCTTCAGGTCTTCCTGAACCTGTAGCTTCTATTGTCCTTCATCATCACTAGTATCTTTTCCTCCCAGCCCTTCACTCTTAGTGGCATTATCGCCATTTTCTGTCTTCCTGAACCTGTTCTTCTATTGTCCTTCATCATCAGTAGTATCTTTCACTTTCCAGTAAACTTTGCATCTTAGTGGCATTATCGCCATTTTCTGTCTTCAGACCCTGTTCTTATATTGTCCTTTATCATCACTAGTATCTTTCTCCAATGCTGCATCTTAGTGGCATTATCGCCATTTTCTGTCTTCCTGAACCTGTTCTTCTGTGTCCTTCATCCTCACTGGTATCTTTCACTCCCAGTAAACTTTGCATCTTAGTGGCATTATCGCCATCTTCGGTCTTCCTGAACCTGAATTCTTCTATTGTCCTTTATCATCACTAGTATCTTTCCTCCCAGTAACCTTGCATCTTAGGTAGCATTATATGGCTTTCTGTCTTCTGAACCTGTTCTTCTATTGTCCTTCATCATCTTCATATCTTTTCACTCCAAATAGCCTCTTAGTGGCATTATCGCCATTTTCTGTCTTCCTGAACCTGTTCTTCTATTGTCTATCATCCTTCTTATCTTTCACTCCAAGCCTTTTGCATCTTGAGTAGCATTATCACCATTTCTGTCTTCCTGAACCTGTTCTTCTATTGTCCATGTCATCAATGATGTCTTTTGCAAATAGCTTTGCATCTTGATGGCATTATCGCCATCTTCGGTCTTTCCTGAACCTGTTCTTCTATTGTCCTTCATCATCACTATTCATCTTTCCTTGGCTGCCACTTCTGGTGGCATTATCAGCATTTTCTGTCTTCCTAGACCTGGCTATTTCTATTGTGCTTATCATCACTAGTATCTTTCCTCTGTAACCTTTGCATCTTAGTGGCATTATCACATTTTCTGTCTTCTGAACCTGTTCTTCTATTATACTATCATCATAATATCTTTCATCTCTCTCTTGTGTACATCTGTGGCATTATCGCCATCTTCTGTCTTCTATGGATATATTTCTTCCTTGTCTTCATCATCTCCTTATCTTTCTCCCAGAAATGGCACATCTGGCTTCATTTATCACTATTTCTGTCTTCTGAACCTGTTCTTCTATTGTCCCTTCATCTCACTAGTATCTTTCCTCCAGTAGCTGCATCTGTGCTTGCATTCAATATGGCCTGTATCTTCCTGAACCTGTTCTTCTATTGTCCGTATCATCTTTAATCTTCCTCTGGTAAACTTTGCATCTTAGTAGCATTATCTCCATTTTCTGTCTTTCTAGACCTGTTCTTTCATTGTCTTATCATCACTATTATCACTTTCCTCTACAGTAAACTTGCATCGAAGTGGCATTATCATTATCTTTGGTCTCCTGAATATGTTCTTCTATTCTTCATCTGTCTGCATTATCTTTTTCTCAGTAACCTTTGCATCTTAGTGGCATTATCATATGCACAATTCTTCTGGATACTGTTTCTTCTATTGTCTTCATCATCACATAGTATCTACTGCTCTGTGCCCTTTGCATCCTTATTACCTTCCTCCATCCCATCTTCAAGTGCTTCCTGAACCTGTTCTTGCCTTCTATTATTATCATCATCACTATGTTATCTTTTCTCCCCAGTAAGCATATTGATACATTGTGCCATCTTGGTCTTCCCTGAACTCTTCTTCTATTGTCCCTTCTATCATCCACTGATATCTTTGCTAAAAACCAACCTTTGCATCTTAGTGTACATTTATCACGCATTTTCCCCATCTTCCTGAACCTGTTCTTTTCCCTGTGTCCTTCATCATCACCTTAATAACATCCAATGCCTTTGTCTGATTGGCATTATCTGTATTTCATCTTCTGTTCCTGTTCTTCTATTGACCTTGATCATCTTCTTGTCTTCCTTGATAACCTTTGCATCTCTTGGTGGTATCCATTATTCTGTCTCTAAATTTTGTTCACTATTTATTATTCATGTCACTGGTATCTGCTACTGGTAACTGCATCTTAGTGGCATTATCGCCATCTTCGGGTCTTCCTGAGACCTGTTCTTCTGGCCAGTGTTAAGTAATGCTAATCTTTCATCCCAGTAGCCTTGCATGTAGTGGCATTATCATACATTTTCTGTCTTCCTGAACCTAGTTTCTTCTATTAGTCTTCATCATCACTGATATCTTTCCTCCTGGCAACCTTTGCATCTTAGTGGCATTATCTACCATTTTCTGTCTTCCTAGACCTGTTCTTCAGCCATTAACAAGTATCTTGTGTCTTTCCTGCTCTGCTAACGCTGCATCTTAGTTTCTTTACCATTATCATCATCTTCTGTCTTCCCTAACCTGTTCTTCTATTGTCATCATCATCACTATTATCTTTCCTCTGACCAACTTTGCATCTTGAAATTGTATATGTATTTCTGTCTTCCTAATTCTATTCCTTCTATTGTCCTTCATCTCCACTAATTATCTTTCCTCCAGTAACCCTTGCATCTGGTGGCATTTGTGTCATTTTCTGTCTTCCTGAACCTGTTCTTCAGCCCATCCATCATCATCACTAGTATCTTCACTCCAATGGCTTTGCATCTGGTGGCTCTCTCCATTTTCTGTCTTCCTAGACTGTTATTCCTTCATCCTTCATCATCACTTAGTATCTTTACTCTGACAACTTTCACATCTTAGTGGCATTATCGCCATCTTCGACCTTCCCTGAACCTGTTCTTCTATTTCCTTCATCATCACTAATCTTTCCTCCCAGTAACCTTTGCATCTTAGTACAGCATTATCCTTCATCTTCGGTCTTCCTGGTGTTCTTCTGTATCCATCATCATCACTAAATTATCTTTCACTCCAGTAACCTTTGCATCTTATTTGGCATTATCCTTATCTTCTAGTCTTCCTGAACTGTTGCTGTGTCCATCATCATCACTAGTATCTTTCACCAGTAGCTTTGCATCTTGAGTAATTGTCATATCTGGTCTTCGAACCTGTTCTTCTTCAATGCTAATGTCTCTTCATTATCTTTCTCCCAAATGCCCTTTGCATCACTGACTAGCGTATACTTCATCACTGAATATTTCCTGAACTGTTCTCTGTGTCATCTTGTCTAGTATCTTTCACTCCCAGTAGCTTGCATCTTAAAGGTAGCTTATCCTTGTCTTTCAGTCTCTTCCTGAACCTGTTCTTCTGTTGTCCTTCCATCATCACCAGTATCTTTCCTCACAGTAACCTTTTGCATCTTCAGGTAGCATTATCTCCATTTTCTGTCTTCCTAGAACCTCTGTTCTTCATTGTCCACATCATCAATAGTATCTTTCCTTGATAAACTTCATCTTAATTGGCACATTATCGCCATCTTCAGATCTTCCTGAACCTGTTCTTCACAATGACCCGTCAACTCATCCGCTGTATCTTTACTTTCCATGATAAACTTTGCATCTTAATTTTGACATTATGTATTTGTGTACCTGAACTGTTCTTTATTATTATCATCATCACTAATTATCTTTCACTCCCAGTAAGCTTTATCATTGGCATTATCTCATTTTCTACTGTCTTCCTGAACTAATTCTTCTATTGTCTTCATCATCGCTATGGCCTCCTGCTCCAAATAGCTGCATCTTGGTGGCATTGTCATCGCTCTTATGGCCTACAGACCTGTTCCTTCATGCTCTTCATCATCTCCATTATCTTTCTCCTCCCGACAGCACATCTTTGTGGCATTATCGCCATCTTCTGTCTTCTAGACATGTTCTTCTATTGTCCTTCATCATCACTAGCGCTCTTTCCTCTAAATGCTTGCATCTTAGTGAAAATTGTCTATACATCTTCAGTCCTTCCCTGACCTGTTCTTCTATTGTCCTTCATCATCACTATTATCACTGCTCCAGTAACCTTTGCATCTTGAGCAGCAGTATCGCCATTGTCTTCTGAACCTGTTCTTCTATTTGTCCTTCATCATCACTATTATCTTTCTCCCCAGTGGCTTTTGCATCTTGGTAGGCATTATCGCCATCTTCTGTCTTCCTGAACCTGTTCTTCTATTGTCACTTCATCATCTCCAATATCTTTCCTCTCTGTGCTGCATCTTGGTATTATCGCCATTTTCTGTCTTCCTGAACCTACAATTCTTCTATTGTCCTTCATCATCACTAATATCTTTCTCTACTGGCTTATACCATCTTAGTGGCATTATCGCCATCTTCATCTTTCCTGGAGCCACCTGTTCTTATATTGTCCTTCATCATCTCTAATATCTTTCCCTCTCTGTAACCGTTGCATCTTTGTGGCATTATCGCCATTTTCTGTCTTCCTGAACCTGTTCTTCTATTGTCCTTCATCATCACTAGTATCTTTCACTCCCAGTAAACTTTGCATCTTAGTGGCATTATCGCCATTTTCTGTCTTCCTGAACCTGTTCTTCTATTGTCCTTCATCATCACTATTATCTTTCACTCCAAGTAACCTTTGCATCTTAGTGGCATTATCGCCATTTTCTGTCTTCCTGAACCTGTTCTTCTATTGTCCTTCATCATCACTAGTATCTTTCACTACCAGTAAACTTTGCATCTTAGTGGCATTATCGCCATCTTCGGTCTTCCTGAACCTGTTCTTCTATTGTCCTTCATCATCACTAGTATCTTTCACTCCCAGTAACCTTGCATCTTAGTGGCATTATCGCCATTTTCTGTCTTCCTGAACCTGTTCTTCTATTGTCCTTCATCATCACTAGTATCTTTCACTCCTAGTAACCTTTGCATCTTAGTGGCATTATCACCATTTTCTGTCTTCCTGAACCTGTTCTTCTATTGTCCTTCATCATCACTAATATCTTTCACTCTCTGTAACCTTTGCATCTTAGTGGCATTATCGCCATTTTCTTCTGTCTTCCTGAACCTGTTCTTCATTCCTTCATCATACTATTGTCTTTTCCCAAGTAAACCTTTGCATTCTTAGTCATTATTGCCATTTTCCTTCCCGAACCTGTTCTTATTGCCTTCATCATCACTAGTATCTTTCACTCCCAGTAAACTTTGCATCTTATTGGCATTATCGCCATTTTCTGTCTTCCTGAACCAGTTCTTCTATTGTCCATCATCATCACTAGTATCTTTCACTCCCAGTAAACTTTGCATCTTAGTGGCATTATCTCCATTTTCTGTCTTCCTGAACCTGTTCTTCTATTGTCCTTCATCATCACTAGTATCTTTCACTCCCAGTAAACTTTGCATCTTAGTGGCATTATCGCCATCTTCGGTCTTCCTGAACCTGTTCTTCTATTGTCCTTCATCATCACTAGTATCTTTCACTCCCAGTAACCTTTGCATCTTAGTGGCATTATCGCCATCTTCGGTCTTCCTGAACCTGTTCTTCTATTGTCCTTCATCATCACTAGTATCTTTCACTCCCAGTAACCTTTGCATCTTAGTGGCATTATCGCCATCTTCGGTCTTCCTGAACCTGTTCTTCTATTGTCCATCATCATCACTAGTATCTTTCACTCCCAGTAAACTTTGCATCTTAGTGGCATTATCGCCATCTTCGGTCTTCCTGAACCTGTTCTTCTATTGTCCTTCATCATCACTAGTATCTTTCACTCCCAGTAACCTTTGCATCTTAGTGGCATTATCGCCATCTTCGGTCTTCCTGAACCTGTTCTTCTATTGTCCTTCATCATCACTAGTATCTTTCACTCCCAGTAACCTTTGCATCTTAGTGGCATTATCGCCATCTTCGGTCTTCCTGAACCTGTTCTTCTATTGTCCTTCATCATCACTAGTATCTTTCACTCCCAGTAACCTTTGCATCTTAGTGGCATTATCTCCATTTTCTGTCTTCCTGAACCTGTTCTTCTATTGTCCTTCATCATCACTAGTATCTTTCACTCCCAGTAACCTTTGCATCTTAGTGGCATTATCGCCATCTTCGGTCTTCCTGAACCTGTTCTTCTATTGTCCTTCATCATCACTAGTATCTTTCACTCCCAGTAACCTTTGCATCTTAGTGGCATTATCGCCATCTTCGGTCTTCCTGAACCTGTTCTTCTATTGTCCATCATCATCACTAGTATCTTTCACTCCCAGTAAACTTTGCATCTCAGTGGCATTATCGCCATCTTCGGTCTTCCTGAACCTGTTCTTCTATTGTCCTTCATCATCACTAGTATCTTTCACTCCCAGTAACCTTTGCATCTTAGTGGCATTATCGCCATCTTCGGTCTTCCTGAACCTGTTCTTCTATTGTCCTTCATCATCACTAGTATCTTTCACTCCCAGTAACCTTTGCATCTTAGTGGCATTATCGCCATCTTCGGTCTTCCTGAACCTGTTCTTCTATTGTCCTTCATCATCACTAGTATCTTTCACTCCCAGTAACCTTTGCATCTTAGTGGCATTATCTCCATTTTCTGTCTTCCTGAACCTGTTCTTCTATTGTCCTTCATCATCACTAGTATCTTTCACTCCCAGTAAACTTTGCATCTTAGTGGCATTATCGCCATCTTCGGTCTTCCTGAACCTGTTCTTCTATTGTCCATCATCATCACTAGTATCTTTCACTCGCAGTAAACTTTGCATCTTAGTGGCATTATCGCCATTTTCTGTCTTCCTGAACCTGTTCTTCTATTGTCCATCATCATCACTAGTATCTTTCACTCCCAGTAAACTTTGCATCTTAGTGGCATTATCTCCATTTTCTGTCTTCCTGAACCTGTTCTTCTATTGTCCTTCATCATAACTAGTATCTTTCACTCCCAGTAAACTTTGCATCTTAGTGGCATTATCGCCATCTTCGGTCTTCCTGAACCTGTTCTTCTATTGTCCTTCATCATCACTAGTATCTTTCACTCCCAGTAAACTTTGCATCTTAGTGGCATTATCGCCATTTTCTGTCTTCCTGAACCTGTTCTTCTATTGTCCTTCATCATCACTATTATCTTTCACTCCAAGTAACCTTTGCATCTTTGTGGCATTATCGCCATCTTATGTCTTCCTGAACATGTTCTTCTATTGTCCTTCATCATCACTAGTATCTTTCACTCCCAGTAACCTTTGCATCTTAGTGGCATTATCGCCATCTTCGGTCTTCCTGAACCTGTTCTTCTATTGTCCTTCATCATCACTATTATCTTTCACTCCAAGTAACCTTTGCATCTTAGTGGCATTATCGCCATTTTCTGTCTTCCTGAACCTGTTCTTCTATTGTCCTTCATCATCACTATTATCTTTCACTCCCAGTAAACTTTGCATCTTAGTGGCATTATCGCCATCTTCTGTCTTCCTGAACCTGTTCTTCTATTGTCCTTCATCATCACTAATATCTTTCACTCTCTCCTTTGCATCTTTGTGGCATTATCGCCATTTTCTGTCTTCCTGAACCTGTTCTTCTATTGTCCTTCATTCATCACTAATTTTATCTTTCACTCTTCCTGTAACCTTTGCATTCTTAGTGGCATTATTCGCCATCTTCTGTCTTCCTGAACCTGTTCTTCTATTGTCCTTCAATCATCACTAATATCTTTCCCTCTCTGTAACCTTTGCATCTTTGTGGCATTATCGCCATCTTCTGTCTTCCTGAACCTGTTCTTCTATTGTCCTTCATCATCACTATTATCTTTCCCACTCTCTGTAACCTTTGCATCTTTAGTGGCATTATCGCCATCTTCTGTCTTCCTGAACCTGTTCTTCTATTGTCCTTCATCATCACTAATTATCTTTCACTCTCTGTAACCTTTGCATCTTAGTGGCATTATCGCCATCTTCTGTCTTCCTGAACCTGTTCTTCTATTGTCCTTCATCATCACTAATTATCTTTCACTCCCAGTAACCTTTGCATCTTTGTGGCATTATCGCCATCTTCTGTCTTCCTGAACCTGTTCTTCTATTGTCCTTCATCATCACTAATTATCTTTCACTCCTAGTAACCTTTGCATCTTAGTGGCATTATCACCATTTTCTGTCTTCCTGAACCTGTTCTTCTATTGTCCTTCATCATCACTATTATCTTTCACTCCAAGTAACCTTTGCATCTTTGTGGCATTATCGCCATCTTCTGTCTTCCTGAACCTGTTCTTCTATTGTCCTTCATCATCACTATTATCTTTCACTCCCAGTAACCTTTGCATCTTTGTGGCATTATCGCCATCTTCTGTCTTCCTGAACCTGTTCTTCTATTGTCCTTCATCATCACTATTATCTTTCACTCCCAGTAACCTTTGCATCTTTGTGGCATTATCGCCATCTTCTGTCTTCCTGAACCTGTTCTTCTATTGTCCTTCATCATCACTAATATCTTTCACTCCTAGTAACCTTTGCTTCTTAGTGGCATTATCACCATTTTCTGTCTTCCTGAACCTGTTCTTCTATTGTCCTTCATCATCACTATTATCTTTCACTCCAAGTAACCTTTGCATCTTAGTGGCATTATCGCCATTTTCTGTCTTCCTGAACCTGTTCTTCTATTGTCCTTCATCATCACTATTATCTTTCACTCCCTGTAACCTTTGCATCTTTGTGGCATTATCGCCATCTTCTGTCTTCCTGAACCTGTTCTTCTATTGTCCTTCATCATCACTAATATCTTTCACTCCCTGTAACCTTTGCATCTTTGTGGCATTATCGCCATCTTCTGTCTTCCTGAACCTGTTCTTCTATTGTCCTTCATCATCACTAAAATATTTCACTCCCAGTAACCTTTGCATCTTAGTGGTGTTATCGCCATCTTTTGTCTTCCTGAACCTGCTCTTATCTTGTCCTTCCTCATCACTAATATCTTTTACTCCTAGTAATCCATTACATCTTAGTGGCATTATCGCCATCTTCTGTCTTCCTGAACCTGTTCTTTTGTTGTTCTTTCTCCTCACTAAAGGTTTCAAATCTTTTTTCCATCCCAATACTACTTGCCTCTTAGTGGCATTATTGCCTTGCTAGAGATGAAATGATTAAAGCAATTCAATTTCTAATGCTTGGATTATTGTCTGTATTTCTGCTGTTGATGATCAAGTTTCGCTGTCGTACAGATAAATCGATAAAGTCAATGAATGCAACAATCTGTGTTGTTTTTTATTATTTCGGGCAGATGTTCGTGTCTTTCCAAGGAGAGCGAAGACATATTGAAATATCGATCGATGTTATTTTTCCTCGTATTTTTAATTTATGGCGGACCTGAAGCAGACTACCACCTCGTTTAATTTCGTTGTTTTTCATTTTGTTTTTACTTTTTTCAGCGCAGTCTTATCGATTTACAAATTGACAAAAAAATTTTGAAAAATTTCAATATTTAAATATTTTCTGGGAGGGTGATCAGTTTCTCATTCAACGTTATAGTAAATTGAGCCTCCACTCTGGACCCAGTCGCCGGTACCACATTTCAAATTTTGGGACTTTTTTCAGTGCAATATTATCTTTTACACATTAAACTTTACGAATGACAAAAAAAAAATTGCAAAAATTTCAATATTTACGCAATTTTAGACGGGGACCATTTTCTCATACAACCTTATAGTGAATTGAAAATGGAGGATCGATTTACTTTAACGTTGTATGAGAAACTGACCACCCACAAAATTTGTTTAAATATTTTAATTTTTCAAAAGTTTTTTGATAATCGGAAAGTTTAAGTAACAATCGACAGGGTTGCGACCCCAACGCGAGTGGATTGAAAAAGAAATTAAACGTGGTGGTAGTCTGCTTCAGGTCCACCCAATTTATTTCTTTAACCCAATTAATCTTCAATCGGAAGTTACGATTTCAATTTTTTCTCATTCTCAAATGTGATTCCACAGAAGGATGCTGAGAATACCTTTCTGAAATATATTGAAAATTTTATTAGCACTTCGTATTAATTTTATATCGCACATGGTACATTATAAATTATCATGTAATTACCAATAAAGTATTGAGAGACAGGAAAATTTCGCTGGACACAAAGATATGAGTACTGGATTCCTTTGTGGTGTCTGTTCTTCAATATGGCAGGGAATGCTGGATAATCTTCTCAAAGATGAAAGAGAGACTTAAAGCAACCGAAATGTGGTTCTACAGAAGGATGCTTAGGATACCATGGACCGAAGAAATAAGCAACGACAAGGTTTGGGATGGAAACAAAAAGGAAACTGATACTTAACATCAGGAAAAGTCAGCTGAAGTTTCTAGGACATGTAATGAGGTAAGAGGGATTGGAGAATGTGATACTCGCAGGGCAGATAGAAGGAAAGATAGACAAGGGAAAGCAACACGTGGAATACTTTATAGTCTTGAGCAAATGGATAGCAGAGTAGGTTTTTGGAAGGGTAACAAAAGAAAAGATGTTAAGCGCTACAAAGGATGCTCAAAGCTGTGGAAGGACATGATCGCCTACACTCTTGTACAAATTAATTAAAACAACTGCTTTAGTTTCCTTTCTTTCACCATACGGTCAGTTTTAGATCGACTTGAGTGACAGGGTGTAGTCGATTTTTTTTCCTCACATAAGGTTATTTGCAGTGGTGTGCAGTAATATAAATTTATTTTCGGAGTGTATGGTGAAATTTGTTTCGACTTGAAACAAATTGCACCATCCGTGATTACATCAGATTTTTATCACACTAAACACTATATTTTTTTTTGACTGTGGATTAGTTGTTCCTTGACCATTGCCTGCGATGAACATTACTCCAAGGAAGCGTACGAACATTGTAACACTGATAGAACACACTGGCAATCCTTACAGAGAGATCGCGAATATTGTTGGTGTCAGCCTTTCAACTGTCAATCGTGTCATCAAGGCGAAGAAACAAACTGGATCCATCAGTCCAAAACGTAAAGGATAATGCGGTCGGAAGAGAAAAACAATGCCAAGAGATGGCGTGTACGTGGTCAGAAAACGTGTGAAAGATCACAGGAAGAAATTATTCGTTTTGTTTCAATGAATTTGCATAAGTGTGTACTTCCTGAAGCGATGAAGGAGAAGAAGAATATTCAAACAGCGACGTTTTATTTCTTTTTTCTTTTAATCAAATTCGCCTTATGCTTGAAGCTACTATGACAGAAGGGGTTAGTGAGTGGGAAAGGATTAGAAAACAGAAACATTACGAATAAGCGATAACAAAAGAACAGTAATCAGGAGGACATTAGATTAGCATTACATTTTCCCAGGTCCACCCTGATTTGGTATGGTAGCACCTGTTAGGGACAAGCCATGGGCAAAATATTTAACCCCCAAACTGGGCTCAATATACTATGAAAGCATAAAAAATATATTTATGGTAAAAATACCATCAATACATTTCAGAAAAAAGAGCACATTACTACCAATAGATTTGACTCTCGACAAAAAGTCTTTTTACAAAAATATGTCAATAAAACCTGATCTACAAACTGATTTCATACAAAATGTATATTCTATTCATAGGAACCTGTCTTAGTCTTGTCGGCATTAAATAACCCATTGATGACGGTATGTCGTAAAACAAAATAAACCAAACCAATCAATAAAACCTGATCTACAAACTGATTTCTTACAAAGAATACATATTCTATTCATACGAATCTATTCAAAACCCTTATAGGCATTAAATAACCCATTGAGGTTGATATGCCGTATAAAGAAAAAGAAAATAAACCAATCAATGAAACCTGATGTAAAAACTGATTTCTTGCAAAGAATACATATTTTATTTAAACGAATCTATCCTAAAAATCTTGTTGCTATTAAATAACCCTTTGAGGTGGTTATGTCGTAAAACAAAATAAACCAAACCAATCAAGGAAACCTGATCTACAAACTAATTTTTTTACATATTCTATTCATACGAATCTATTCAAAAACCCTTATAGGCATTAAATAACCAATTGAGCTTGTTATGTTGTAAAAGAAAAGAAGATAAACCAATCAAAGAAACCTGATCTACAAACTGATTTCTGACAAAGAATACATATTCTATTCATACGAATCTATTCAAAAACCCTTATCGGCATTAAATATCCCTTTGAGGTTGATATGCCGTATAAAGAAAAGAAAATAAACCAATCAATGAAAGCAGATGTAAAAACTGATTTCTTACAAAGAATACATATTCTATTCATATGAATCTATTCTAAAAATCATGTCGGTATTGAATAACCCACTGAGGTTAGTAGCCTGTTTAAAATAAAATAAAGCTATCGCAATCTCTACCTCACCACAGTTAGTGCTAATGTATTGGTTGTTTCTATTCTATTAGGTGAATATAGTTCACTTTTTAAGATAAAAATTGAAATTTTTAAGAGCCAAGTTGGCTGAAAAGCAAGTAGTCGACAGACAGTTTGACATGAAAAAATGCGAGAAAAGAAACTGTCATATGGGAAGATTAGACATTAATTGGAAGTCTTTCCCTTGTTTCTATCGACATTTTTCTATTTTTTAATCCCGTGCTTACTTTCTATACGTTACGAGGAAATTTTCCTATATAATTTGACATATAGGATATTAGATATTATAAGATGTTTCACAATATTTCCTTGTTACTAACGCCATTTTTCTCTCTCTTAACACTTGGCTTATTTTCTGAAAAGTATGAAAGTATTGTCTAAGATAGACTGCCATATAAGTGATTAGAAATTACAAAGCAGTTCAGTACCCTTTTCTTTGTTTCTGACAACATTTTCCTATCTCTTAATACTTTGCTTACTTTCTGATAGGCATGATGAGATTGTCCAGCATTCATTGCCATATAAAAATTGCTGCCATATCTGGTCGGGTGCCCCTGCTGCTCTCCTTGGGCTTCTTGACAAAATACAAAGGAGGATCTGTAACGTGATTGATACTGACTTGGCAGACCGGCTGCAGCCGCTCTCACACCGGCGTGATGTAGCTTCCCTGTGCCTCTTCTACAAGTACTTTCATGGCTTCTGCTCCGATGAGCTTAGATCACTGGTGCCGCCTAAGCACGAATTTACACGAGATACTAGATTAGCAACTAGGTCCCACCCTTTTACAGTTAAACAAATAAGATGTAACCGTAAATTCTACTCCAACAGCTTCTTTTCTCGCGCTTCCCGCCTGTGGAACTCCCTTCCACAAGTCTGCTTTCCCGACAGTTACAATCTCCAGGTGTTTAAATGTAGGGTCAATAGACACCTCCTATCACACTAACTCCCAACTATTCTCACAACACTCTCATCTACCCAACCCTCATTCTCGGTATCCTCACCCGCCTACCACCCACCCTCTGTTATTTCCTATATTTAATCAGCCTTTCTCCACTCTACGTAGCCCCCTGCACAGTAGTGGCAGTGACATGCCTTGCTCGGGGTGAAACGCTTATAAAAAAAAAAAAAAAAAAAAAAAAGATTAAATATGACATTGGAGTTTCGCACGCTTTTTTAAAAAATTTCAAGCGATATTTTTCTATTTCTTAATGCTTTGTTCATTTTCTCGAAGACACAATTATTTCTCTACCACTTCGTATTCTACATTGTGACCAAACTCTATGCTGCTTATCTTCAGTGATTGTTTGAAAACGGGAATTTCAACAAGATATGCCTTAAGTCTTACTGCACGCAAATTTAAACTTACAGTACCTGGTGTTCTTAAGCGGTCACTCATTTAGGTACTGACCAGGCTCGACGTTTCTCAACTTCAGAGATTGTTCGAGAACCAGTATCTCAACTTGATTTTGCCATAAGTCTATACTACCCGTACACCCAAGCTTGCAGTAGCTGGTATTCTTAAGCGGTCACTAATCTAGGTACTAACCAGGCTCGACGTTGCTTAACTTCGGTGTTTGCTCGAGAACAGACATTTCACCTTGACACCGCCGTAGGTCCATACTACCGGCATATCCAAGCTTACAAACACCCGGCATTCTCAAGTGATCACCCATCTAGTTTAAAAGATTTTTTAAAAATACAGACACAGATGAAATATACAACTTTCTCAAAGAAATCAAGAGCCTCATCAAAATATAATACTTTCAAATATTGTATATGTATGTAAATGTATACACGTGTATATACACATATATGCACACGCAGTCATGTGGGCATGCAGATATACTATCAGAAACAATCACAAGATAAAGTAATTTATAAAGAAAAAGCTAAACAAAAAAAACAAAACAAAAAAAAAAACAGATCAACAACCTCCCAAACTTTTATACAAAATAACTACCCTGTATACATAAATAAATCTACGGCTATATCGTGTTGAATGCACGGGTTCCCGTCCGATCACCGCACTTAAGCAACATCGAGCCTGGTCTGTACTTAATGACTGACCATTTGGGAATACCAGGAGCTGTAAACGAAATGAACAAGAATGGTCCACTGGTTCTCCAGGTTTGGGGTTTGGGTGCAGGGCTAACAGCCTCACCCCATAAAAAACAGTTTCTTTACAGAAACAGCAACAAAAGTTGCTGCCCTATGCACCATTGGGTGTGATGGATAAATGATGATACATAAATAAACAAGGCTTCGGCATAAAATGACCCAAATAGGAGTTGACATGCCGTAAAATCTAATAATCCAATCCTAATCCAGTGTTTGTATTCCTTGATATTACAGGAAATAAAGATGATTCATGTGTGTGAAAGTTTATGTTTCTAAATACGATAAATAAATTAATGGAATAAAACTTGTAGAATTATACATTCTAATGTTATATTTTTTATGAATTTCAGGATTCATTATTTCGTTCCTTCGTTGTTGAGCATTTTTCTAAAAGTTGGTATCACATTCCTATTGATTTTTACAAGCACATTTACTATGCTTTCTGATCAATTCAAATCACTAATCGATTCTTTGTATGAGTTGGCATTGTTAATTAGCCAATTGTATTATTAACAAGTACTTCGTTAAAGATTTTTTCGATAACTGAGAGTTAGTAATTTAGGAGTAATATATTCACCTCTAGTTAAAGAACCTAATTGCTAAAATCTTATTTTAATTATAGTTCACAAGGCAAAAAATCACTTAAGGTAGAGCATTGCTAAGTGAGATTATTACAGAGAAAAAGCAAGAGATTATTATCCTAACGAGTTATCGGTTGAGTCTTGAATTAAAAGGACGAAGATTGTAGTTGTAATGGAAACATTCTCTCGGGAGTTTGTTCCATAAATTAACAGTTCTAGGGAAGAAGCTCTCTGAGTGGAACTTGCTTTTTATGAAAGGAACAGAAAGAGAACGAGGGGGGGGTACCACTGTGATGACGGCATAGTTGTGAGGGTCAGAGCTAGTGTCACTAAAGAAAGTAGTTCGTTCGAACATACAGTACTGTGCAAAAGTATTAGGACGAGAAGCTTTTTGTCTTGGATTCCGGGTGAGGAACCGCGCAAAAATAATGAACAACAACACAGATATTTGAGATAGAAAAATATGTTATATTAAACGTAAAGATACAAACTGGAACGCAGGTCAGTAATCCAGGAATACAATTAGTAAGAATATATATATATACAAGTCTTTGAAGTGAAGCCGTGCTGGAATTAGTATGACGGGTACTGTGTAATACTATTCTGACTGAGTGGAGCTCAGAGCTACTATGACTACTGACGCGGTGTTCTCTGTGAAACTTCGGTATCTTACGGTAACCTGACGGATCTCTTTCGGATCGGATTCTGATCTCTTTATGGCAGGAGTATATGTATACTCAAGTCGGGTCCATTATCATAAAAAAAGAGAGATCCCACAACACTTTGTTTTCGAGGCTTTGAATTATGCCCGCCAGTCTCGAGGGACGCCAGTATTGATTTGATGTGCTTCAGAGGAGTGGCCATTAGCAACAACCTTCTTAGACCGACCTGATAGGAAGCACTTGAGAGCTGAGAGGAGTCTCTTAGAGATGTCATAGACGGAAGGCTTGTGCAGCAATCCCCTGTGTTCCACCTTGACAAATACCTATAAGATGTCTAGGGTGATCACTGAAATGTTTTATTATTATCAATGGAATGATTTGCCATGATGAATATGACATAGTGGGTCCAAGCTGGAAAGATCTGACGTGATGGAGTTAAGAAATGAGACCCATCCAAACATCTGCCTTTGTAATAGCGATAGAGTAGTGAGAGTCTAGCAATATTTTGTCTGTATAATAAGATTTGCAGGGTGGAGAATAATTCATCACCCACATGTTGCTTTTAAACTCTTTCATAGCTGGACAGTGAGTACTGAACAGCATCATCCTAGATATTCTGATCTGATTCTTGTAAAGATACAACATTGCTTCAGAAGTTAGGTATTTTCTGGAGTGATTCAAGGAATCGGTCCTTCTCCCAGAATCTTTTGCAATATCACTAACTAGCAGATAGCCCGGTGTTGCTCGGGTGTAATGAAAGCTCCATGGTCCTGGAGCTCAGACACTTTGGACGTTGGCACGAAAGACTAAAAAGCAATAGTTGTTTCCAGTTAAAGCGAAACCGGAGACTGAAAGAAAAATGAATGGATGTAAGTCAAATTTTGATTTCCTGGTATCGATATCACATAATTTTTTTTCGTCGTAAATTGAATTTTGAAGGCTACATATGTCCTCTGAGTAAATGATATCATGGCTGAGACTAAGAACTACAATTATACCTACTTAGAGTCAAACCCGAAGCAAAAAATAAAAGGTCTGAAAAAATACAGACATACAGGCAGATAAACATACACACACACAAACATCTTGCCTTATATATATATATATATATATATATATATATATATATATATTATCGATTTTCTGCACTATTGTAAGAACTGCAGCCTTGAAACTTCTGAATATCGTTTCTTATGTTTTTGTCTATGAATGTGTCAAATTTGATTAAACTCAGACCACTCCTTCTATAACCCGATTTTTTTTATTATCGATTTTCGATATTTATCGGGGGTACCTCGACACAAAACCTAGCTAAGAACACTAGCAGACGCTTATAGTACAACTGTGTAAATTTTCAAGAAAATCGGTTCAGTAACGAACACACACACACATATACACACACACACACGGACAACGTTCCATTTATAAATAAGTCTAGATATATATTTAAGGTCGGGAGTGAGCATTATCCCCGGCAGTCGTCCGAGGCAAGCAGCCTCTAAGAATATGATCATTCGTCAATATTGGTGTAAGCTTATGTTCTGCTCGGTGGTCATAAAATGTTATGTTCAGTTTTGGATGCATTGAAAGACATTAGCTCGTCTTTTCCTCATTGAACTGTTGTATCAGAGAAGAGATCTGTGGTAAATATGGATTAAAACTAATTCTCTTCTCTTCTCTTCACTGTTTACAAATTTCGCGAACCAGTGCGAAAATCGATTTGACTAATAGGAAAAAGATTAACTCTGTACTAAAAGGAAAAACGAAGCTAAATTCGCGATCTAGTGTGAATTATTTTCTAACCAATGAAAAAGGAGCGGTTTACAAAACTGAAAGAAGTTAACAAGCCTGCGTGAAAAAGATTCTTTAATATAAATAGAGAAATAAAGTGGAATCGATGAGATGGGAGCAGAGATCAGATAGAACACCGCCACAATGTAAGGGAGAAATTTCAAGCCGCTGAACCGGACATGTCTCGTCGCTATACATTCGTTCATCATCTTCTTCCTGTTTTCCTTTATCTTTTCTTCTTTGTCTTCGCCTATTCGCCGTCAACAAAAAGAAGACAACAATAATACACTTATACTGATTTCTAAAAATTAACATCGACAAGTACAATTTTCCCTTATTGCTTTTTTTCCTCTTCACTTACTCGCCGACTGCTAAAAAAAAAGAAATGAACAAAAACCTTACTACTACAACAAACTCTGGATTCATTTGATTCTTTACTACTATTTCTCTTATAAACATTTACAGAGTGAATAATTTCACTTCCTACAAATTGATGATATTCAGTTCTGTAAATAAATTTTCGTTTAAACAATCAAGCGAAACAAAAACAATTTTATTCTTTCCAACCTTCTGATGATAACTACAACTTGTGGGTGTTCGGTTATGTTTGGCACAAGGCCAATTTAATAAACATGATCGAGCTCTCTATAGATCAACTGACAGGCACTGGTCACCAAGATATTTGGAAGGGCACCCATATAACATCTGTATATGCACTACCGGCCATAATTATTAGGCCACCCCAGTGTCTTAAAAAAAATTATGTATTTCATACTATTTTGTAGTATTTATTGCCAAGTTAATAATTGTAAATGAAAATAGAATGGTTCTTTTGTTAATATTGCACAATAACATGTGCATCAAATGAATTTATAAATATTTAATAATTACCTATATTGCAGTTTCATCAATGAAAGAATGGAAAAAATTAGGGTGATTCGGACGAGTTTAACGAGTTGCCTTGTAAAATTGAGCAAAGTAATAATAACAAAAGAACCATTCTATTTTCATTTAGAATTATCCACTTCAAAAAAAGTATGAAATACATCATTTCTTTAAAAAAAAAAACACTGGGGTGGCCTAATAACTATGTCCGGTAGTGTATATTTACTAAGAATCTGAGAGTGTTCTTGGGCAGATCGTTAATATAAAGAAGAAAGATGGTAGGACGGAGGAGAGAGCCTTAAAAGATGTCAGCATTGAGTGCCTCAGAGAACTGGCCATTAACAACGACCTTCATATATACCAGTCAGTTAAGTACCATAAGTGATACACATCTCTTTCGATTCAAGAATATTTTATTTCTGCGGTAGACTACTTTCCAACCAAGGTTATCGAACCCTGCCTGTCTTGCTATTTAACCCATAACTGGACGGAAGAGAAGGATTTATACCTTTCCTAAGGATTTTGGCGCGTAAGTGAATGCAGCGAGCCTGACTGGAATTCGAACTCTGCACTCCGATTTCTCATTCCGAGCTTATATCCATTACACCACAATGAAGAGGAAAGTCTTGATAATTGAGAAGATTCTTTTCGATTAGCCTTTGGTGATGATTTTCGGAAACGAGGTTAAAATAAAATTACCGCAAATCCTAATAAATCGTCGTGACCTTCAGTGCATTTCGAAGTAGAGTAAGATCCTCTCGTGTTGGACTTTTATCTCCTCTCCGAATAACACTGCCCTGTATCGTGGGCGTCATTCTGATGAGACATTTTGAAAGATAGCGATTACTGCTTTTCTTAAATGTGAAATGAAAACAATATAGCCCAGACAGACTTTAAATTCATTTATACAGACTCAATATTAACCGTCTATTAAGCGTTAACACTATTCTGCACCTTCAAAGTTAGCGTTTCCTTTAAGCCAATCACAGGCACAGAGACAACAGGCACCAAAACTGAGTCGAACAAATTACAGCCAGAGCTTGTTTATAAATTAGACGCTGGCGCGTAACAAAATCAATGAAAGTAAATTTACGGCGATAAATTTTATGATTTCTATGAAATTAAGAGCCAGTAATTACGTTATAATAGTCTTTTATGGTGATTAATCAAGAAATAAAAAAAAATTCTTCATCATTATGCGTTGGTTTCCAGTAGAATTAGCAAACAACATCGAATTATTACCAACACGATCGCATAATAGCTATTTATCCAACAAGTGATATCAATAGCAGGTTTTAATACGCCGTATCTTCTGTTGACTGTAATGATTACATACATACAGGATAGGATTTATTAAATTCGTCAAAACAAAGAGGCTTTATTTAAATAAGGGGTCGAATCTTTCATTCACTAATGATTATATATATAGCGGATAGGATTTATTAAAGAAATCCATTCAAAACTTTCATTCACTCTAATGAATACATATATAACGGATAGGATTCATTAAACTAATGGATCAAAAAATTTGTTTGCTCAAATCATTATTTAATCAGATCCATCAGAACATTCAGTGCCTCTACTCATTACATATCTGAGAAGATATATTAAACAAATCATTCATTCTCTATTATGATCGCATATAAAACAAATAGGATTTATTAAATAAACTAGAAGTATAACCCGGCGTTGCTCGGGTGCAATGAAAGCTTTAAAACTAATCCATGGTTCTGAAGCTCAGACTCTTTCTAGGTACCTCCTTTACATAACAAAAAATCCAGCATAAAAAAGGTTTAAAAGGTTCAAAACTTAATAAAACGAACTTTTTCTATCCAAAATGTTTATTATGAAGAGGAAAGATCAAAGTAAATTTTATTTATTTTATAAAATTTTTGAATCCCTTTTAACATGTTCGAAATTTTGGCAGAAAATTTTGTTTTGATTTGGCGTTAAAGTGGTCGAAAATATTACGACTATTTTACAATTGATTACGTAATTTTTTTTACGTCACTCACTTTTTCGGTGACAAACACATTAATTTGGAAATTCTCGCAAAAATCAAATATTTGTCGGATTTTAATGAAACTTTCAGTACTAATTCACAAATGAATAAAATCATTTTTGAAATTATTACTTTTTTAAAATATTGCTGAAAAATTTTTTTTTAACTCTGTTACCCACCTTCAAGTAAATTCATGAAATTTTAATAAATTTTAATTTTCTGGTATTTTCTCTTCTATTAGTTAAAGGCAGAACTCATCGGGAAAATATAAATCATCTATTTTTTTTTATTTAAAATTATGATTCACTACACGAAAATATGCTCCGAAGAGAAATATAAAAAATGCAATAAAACTTTGATATAATTTAATTTGATAAGTTTTTAATTGCTGGAATAAATAATAAAAATTACGGACATTATTATAGTCTGAAGAAAAAAAAAATTTTTGATTACTAATAAAATTTTAAAAGAATTGTTTTCATTTTTATTTTATTATACATAATTCATAAAGTTTTAAAAATATTTTTTAAATCTTTTAAAGAACTGAATCGTTTTTTTTATTAGTTAAGGATTGATGATTATACTGCCTATAAAAAAAATAAAAAATAAAAATTTTTCACCACATATTTTTAAAAAGAAAAAAAAATCATGTGTGCAAATACGTTCAAAGTTATAAAGTACGATGTTCAAATTTATAAAGTACTGTGTTCCATATGGGTCAAAATGATTTTATAAGTTAACAAGCGTTGTGGGTTATTACCCGTAGAAGAACGCAATTTCAATCTTACGATATTTATTTTATTATCTACGTTTCTAAAATTTTTATTTATTCAGAAAGCATATTCAAATATCTGGCTATAAATCTAAACTAAAATTCTATAAAATATTATGTAAGCGCTGAAATTATTATGTTAAATTTTTAATTTCACTATTTAGTTAACCCCCCCCCCCCCCACCAAAAAAAAAATTAAAATTTTTTATCACGATTGGTCACCAGACATTGCGTGTCTGTCAACATCCGGTAGCTGTCATCTGTTAGCACCTCCATGACTTACATAACAAAAAAAGTGGCTACCGTATTTAATTTTTTTTTATTGTAAATTTTATTTTTTCAAGATTTTTAAAAACAGAAATTTGGCTACTGTTTAAGTAATGAGCCAATCAATCAACAATGGCGGTATTTAAAAAAAAAAAACTGATCAAATTTTGAAATTTTAGATTTAAATCAATATAATTTCGGTTACAAATACACCAGTATGTTTTTTGCTTACTAGAATTATTAAATTTAATTTCTTGGTTTTCAATTAAAGCTAATTTTAAAGCTTGAAGATAACTTATTTATTTTTAAAATTTAAATTTAAATTTATAGAAAAATTGACTGGACTCCAGACGTTGGCACGAAAAACGTAAATTGTTAAGACTAAGAACCACAATTATACGTACTTAGAGCAAAACCCGAAGCAAAAACCAAATTAAAAGGGCTGAAAACCTGATTTTGATCAGACCCGATAGGGGTATCGATTTCCAATATCGTATTCAAATAAGTCATCCAAGGATAAACTATGCTAAGTCCATGAAAACTTATCGTACCCATCGGGAATAAAATTAGAGAATATATTGACCATATTGATGACTGAATATCGGTTTTTGATCAGATTCGATAGAATATCGGGGTATCGATTTCCGATATCAGGGAAAATGAGTCGTTTGAAAAGATCAACTAATGTTTGAGACTAAAAACTATAATTATACCAAGTTAGAGCAAATTCTGCAGCAAGAACCACGATAAAAGGACTGAAATCCTGATTTTGATCAGACCTGATTGGATATCGAGATATCGATTTCCGATGTCGGGGGCGGATCGGTAAAAATAGGTAGCTCATGATCTGACCGGAAGCCTAAAAAATGTTTGCGTGAAATTTGGTGAGAATCGGATAAAAATTGTGGATTTGTATAAAGGACATACAGACTGACCGACTGACAGACAGACAAACACACAAACAACTTGCCTTTTATATATATAGATCTAACAAAACTTTCAATCTAATGATTACATATATAACGGATAGGAGTTATGAAACAAATATTTGATATCTCTTGTCAGCATAATAATAAACGAAAGGTTTATAACGATACCAAGCAGAGATTTGATTAACTGAACAATGTTGGATATGTTAATGACTCTTCTCAAAGTAATATACAAAGAGTTTGTTTTCAGTAAACGTAATTTTTGTTATGGTCATAAAATTTAATAACAATTAAAGATTTCCTGTGTGTGTGGAATGTGAAAATGTGTCATTTACGAGTGTAAATAACAGCAGATTCTTCTAAAAACCTTTATTTCGCCCGTTCGCTAACACAGAAATGGCGTGAGATGTACAACCTTGAGCAAATTAATTGAAACAACCGCTTCAGTTTCCTTTCTTTCACCATACGGTCAGTTTTAGACCCACTGGAGTGTCAGGGTGTAATCGATTTCTATATTTTTATCCCCAGATTAGGTCATTTATACTGATTTGCAGTAATATGAATCTATTTTTGGGGTGCATGATGAAATTTGCATGATGAAATAATGTATCTTACGTGATTGCATCAGATTTTTATCACGCCCAGACACTATTTCACGACTGTCAATTAGTTGTCCTGCGGCCATTGTCTGCAATGAACGTTACTCCAAGGAAGCGTATGAAATTGTAACGATGCACGACCACATTGGCAAGCCTTTCAGAGAAATCATGGATATTGTTGGTATCAGTCTTTCCACTTTGAAGGAGAAGAAAAAAACTGAATCCATCAGTACAAAACGTAAAAATGCGGTCAGAAGTGAAAAACAACACCAAGAGATGATGTATACGTGATAAGTGTGAAAGATCCTAAGAAGACATAGTTCGTTTGTTTCAATTAATTTTTACAAGGGTGTATGAGTGATGACTATATTGGAGTGTTCGAAAAATAGTTACATGCTTAACGGTCATAAATTTGCCATCTAACCAAGGAAAACTCAAGGTCGAAAGATGGGAAACTGCGTCTAGAACTACATTATCATTTCCTCCATCAGGCAGCTTGTCGTTTATCGTGCATTTTACTGATTACTTGATAAATCTTACAAAGTGGGAACCGATATGAGGGAACCTTGAAGGGAACTCGGAATATTTGGTTCTCTTGAGAACCGAATACTCTGTTTGACCATCTGTAAAATACTTTTGACCAAGAATGCCAGCCTTGTATTTCTGAATTGCATATTTTCAGGCGGCGAAAAAATGTTTTGCATATCAACAGAAAACGAAAAAGGCGGTGGTTATCCCAAAAAGAGAAACTAGTTTTTGTAATCATTTCACCCCCAGAAAGGCTCTAGTACACAGGGGACTAGAGGAAGTGTGCTTGAAAGAGAAGATTGAGAATAGAGATTATTGAGGAAAGGACAATAGATGAAAGGTGTTCAAGAAGAAAGAAGATGGCAATTGATGTTGTATTTAAATCATTGAAAATTGTAGTCATCAGGAAAGCAATTAAACGGAAGAGATTTCCAAAGGTGGAAAGAGAAAGAAAAGAAATTGTTGAAGTAGGAAGTGCCGGTTGCATTTAGCTATTTTAACGATAAAACGGTGAGACCGAGACGTTATTCTAGTCAGTTAAGTGCCATACGTGATACACGCTTTTGGCTATTATGTCTCGAAAGAGACATGACTGACTGGGCAGAAGATTATCCCGAAGTAGGTTGCCATTGCTTTCTGCGGTAGACTGGTTGCCGACCAAGGCTATGGAACCCAATCTGTCCTATTATTTAACTCATAACTGGGGAGAAGAGACGGATTAATACCTTTCCCATGGGTATTTGTGCGTAAGTGAATACAAGGAATTCAACTGGAATTTGAACTCGGCTCCTTGATTTGTCGTTCCGAGTCGATATCCACTGCACCACAACGCACATCCGGTGTAATATTCATATATATATATACACCGTCAGTCAGTCAGTTACTTAAATGCCATACGTGATATACGCTTGGGCGATCATGTCTCGAAAGAGACATGACTGACTGGGCAGAAGATTATCCTGCAGTAGGTTGCCATTACTTTCTGCGGTAGACTGGTTGCCTCTTATTTAACCCATAACTGGAAGGATTAGACGGATTAATACCTTTCCCAAGGGTATTTGCGAGTAAGTGAAAAACAATCTAGTAGCAAGCTTAAATTCATGTAGTCGGGGCACCAGGCAAAAAAAAAAAAAGCTTTGTCAGAACAGTTGCTATGAAAATATTTGTAGAAAAGACAGAGTGAAGCCACGTCATGTTGGCAAGAAAGTGACTGAAGTCGAGATTGTTGATCCGAATCGATTACAATACAGAACCTTCTCTGGATTTAATTAAGATTTCAGGAGAACAGGACCAGATGTGGCAGCAGTGTTCAATGCATGGACAATGTGTCAATTAGAATATAAAAGAGGTCGTTCATTACGAACTATTGGAACATTGAAGGATTATTACTGCAGACGTTTATTGCAAACAATTTGATCGGGTAAATGAAACGTGATAAATGAATTCTGTCCTAAGCAGAAAATATGTTATTTTTCAGCATGACAACACAAGGACAGGATATGCACACTAAATCCATGAAAAAAAAAAATGATTTTTATGATGGGTGGTTCTTCCATAAAGTCATGGCGGCATCAACGACAGACTGAATGAACTCTTACAACCATGACTTATACCTCCGCTCACAAGAGCCAAGAGTCGGTCTACGAACACTTCTACCTTAACGACCGTTACCAGTCCCAGTTCTAATGTCGAGGTTCGAATCATAGTATTCCACACTAACTCGTATTATCGTTCCTACTAACCAAGTTCCAAGTATTGTTTTCTTTCCGTATTTAATAAATATTCGTTATTTCCTATTTGGTTGTTTTTTGCGTTATTCTTGCTGGACCTTTAACCGGGTCCACGACACATAACCTCCATTCTCAACAGACTAATAATTACATTTACATATTTTAATTTATTTCAATCATAAGAGCCTTTTATATGTGGAAGAAAATTAAAAATCAAAGAATTTGAAAGGCCTTTCATCTTTTTTCATAAAAAGCAGATTTTTTTAAAGCAGAATAAGGAAATGATTTATATGCGTTGTTGTGGTTATAGGCTTGACAAAGAGCTCTATCTTGTTGAATCACTGTATTATATTTCAAGTTTAATTGTTCAAACTCATTTTTACAGTTTATTTCTATCACAAATACAAATAAAGTTATAAATTTTTTAAAATGCACACGGACTTTATGGACACCTTGTATACAGTTTTATAGTAAAAATCACTGACTAATAATTTTTGTAGTAATATTCATTGTCATAATAAAACAATACAATGATATTAGAAAAATCTTTGATCGGTTTATTTTTTCTAGAAAAAATCATTCTAGAGCAAAAATCTCATTGACTAATAGATTTTTAATAAAAGTACTGCTGTTGATGTAAAGTGAGGTTTATTACTACTCTGTCGTTAAGCTCCCATACTTATTCTCAGTGACGAGTTATATAGTTCTCTCTTGCACTTATGCAAATTAGGCATATTAATTTGCCAGTGTCACTACATCTCCGTGAAACGTATAGGTTTTATATCTCTAGTAGTTCTTGTACTTTGCTTTACTTCTCTCTCTCCCGGATTACTTTCTCTGGGAGACCTCGATCTGTCTCGCGCTCAGCTGTAATTGTCTTGCATTATTTGATCTTCGTCCGAACTTGTCCAAGTCATTCTGGCCCACTTGATCCTGCATTACTTCGTCTTCTGATGTTTCATTCTGTAACGGTTTTCTAATGAATCATTAACGGACGGAATCGTATCCATTTCTTTCTTATTTTGCTCTTCATATTAACCCTGGGTCCTTATTTGATCTTCTTGGGCTAATATACTGTTGTCGTTTTCTCTATTTATTCTAGCTGTATTGTGGCCTTTTTGCGTGATAAATTCTGCCCTTTCTGGATTAGCTTCTTTGTTCTTTTTGTACCACATTTTTTTTCATTTGTGGAATACGACAACGTTAGCGGAGCTCTAATTTGTATTCCCATTAAAGCTGATGGGCTTTCTAGTCTTCCAGCATGTGGTATTGTGCGATAGCTTAAAAACAGTCTCGGTAGAAAAACTTCTACTTTTTCTTTTAGCTGAGAGTATGCTTTTAGTCCCTTTTTAACGTTCTGCTCCATTCTTTCCGCTAACCCCTTTCGACTGAGGGTGATATGGGGGTGTCTTATACGGTTTACATCCTATTTTTTCTAACCATAAATCAAGATCGTCATCACAAAATTCTGGTGCATTGTCAGATACCAGGGTTTTTGGTATGCCATTTCTGGAAAATATGACCCTTAGAATCTGTTTTATCGTAAAACTTTTCTTGCCTTCACCCGGTTTATTTTAGGCCAGCCTGAAAAAGAGTTCACTAAAATTAATAAGAGTCCCACTCCATTAATATACGCATGATCCATATGCACCCTACTCCATGGCTCCACTTCTCTGGGCCACGAATGTAAAGTAGCCTGTGTAAAATTTCTTAATTCTTTACATTTTTGCACCTTTTATATATTCTTCGACATCTCTCGGGCCACCACACTTCTAATTTTATCCTTTTTTGTGTGGCCGCTACTCCACAATGTATATCGTCATGTACACTTTTTATTACCAATTTTCTTTGTGTTTCTGGGGTAACTACCAGACCCCCATTAGAAAACACTCCATGTCCTATCGTTAATTTCTGTCTTATTTCTTTGTAGGTTCTTTCCGCCTTAGAACAATTTCGCCATGAGTTTTTTTCTTATTCTCGATAATACCCTACTTAGTACTGAATCATGTCTAGCTTCCGCATGCAAATTTTAACAAAAGACAAAATATCAGTCTCTACCCAATATAAGAATGCATCTTCAAATTCTTCTTCTGTTTTGTCTTTTGTCCCCTTGTAAAATAGCAATCTTGATAGTGCGTCTATGTGTGGAACTGAATTTCCTTTGACATATTCTATATCAAAGTCAAATGCCATTAATCTTATTGTCCATCTTAGTATCCTCGATGTCGTGACTTTAGATAATTCTTTCCTTGGGTTAAATATAAACTCTAATGATCTGTGATCACTTCTTAACAGAAATTTTTTTCCCAATTAAAAATTGTCGGACTGTAGTAGTCTACACTATAGCTAATGCTTATTTCTCTATATTTGAATAATTAATTTCGGTGTTTGTTAGTCTTCTTGATAAATACATTATCGGATGTTCTTCTTGTGATAATATTCCCGATATTGACTGTTCGCTAGCATCTGTGGTTAACGTCACGTCCTTTTTTTGGATCAAACATTTTCACTCCTGGTTTCTTTGCCATAATTATTTTTAATCTGTCAAAAGCTTTTTGTTGTTCCTATGACCACATAAATTCAACATTCTTTTTTCTTAAATTTGCAAACGGTTCAGTCAAGTCCGTGTATTTTAGTAAATATCGCCTGTAAAACTCAATCCCCAAAAAGACTCCAGTTCTTTCTTATTTGTAGGTGTAGCCACTTTTAGTATTTTTCTATCAAGGCTTGATCTGGTTATATACCTTTTTTTTAAATGGAATAACCTAAAAAAGATATGTTACTACAATTGCTTACGCATTTTTATTTATTTATTGTCGTTCCAGCATTTTTTAATCTATTCAAGATTATGTCGGTTTTCTTTTTTAATTCCATTTCATTAGTGGCTCCTATGCATATATAATCTTGATAACTGTTGTAGGATCACCCCTTTTTGCACATAAGAATGGACTCACCTGATGTATACATATAATCCTGCCTATACAGAGAACGGCGGGAGAAGTAGTTGTGCAACTGCTTAGTTGGTCAGTAAGTTGGTGCATATTAAGTTGGAGTTGTTTTGGATATAGACTCATTACCCGGACATACTTCTTCACTACAGGACTGTATATATTGATTTCTACTAATAGTATTCCTAGTATTTCTGAATTGACTAACCCGTGTTCTAGTTTGTATATTTTTGTTCAATATAACTTACAATTTCTATCTCCATATCTGTTTTTGTTATTTATTATTTTGTGTGGTTTCTCAACAAGAATCCACAACAGTAATAAACCATATTTTTCATATTTCCTAAAACCTGTTCGATGGCCCTTTGAAATATGGCGCTTGCGGTTTTTATTCCACATATGGCATCCTTTTCCATCTTAGTAACCCTATTGGCGTATTTGTCGTGGTTACTTCTTTGAAGTTATCGTCTATTGGTACTTGGTGGTATGCCGTTTTTAAATCTATTTTTGCAAAAACGCTCATTCTTGCCAGTGCATGCAATGCAACTTCACCATTCGGTATGGGATACGAATCCGAACAGATTTTATGATTTATGCTTATTTTGTAATCTACACAAATATGTAAATCACCATCTGTCTTCTTCTTCAACACTACAATGGGTGATGCCCACTTACTACCCCCACCCCAGGGGGAACATGTTCAAGAAGGTTAATATTCTATTAACTTTCGTAGTTTTGTTACTACTAATGGCAACAAATGTACTGGTATCTTTCGTGCCTCATAATAAGAAGGGGAGACATTTTCTTTTAATTTTAAACTAGCTTTATGGTTTTTTAACTTTCCGGTGTTTTCCATTTTTATCTTATCAATTACTTTAGTAGAATTTATGTTAAGCACATCGTTTCGAAGAAGTCCGTGGTTCTTTTTACAACTTGTGACAATTATAGGTATTACTTCAAATTTACCTAACTCCAAAGATCCTTCAAAGTATCCTAAAGTTTTTATGACCCACTCATCAAATTGGCGGAGTTGTAAACTGCTTTTTCGTAAGGGTGGCTTTCCAATGCGTTACCCAATTTTTTTTGTATCAGCGTTACTTCACTCCCAATATCCATTTGCATATCTAAATTGTAGTTGTTAATTTTAACCTTTAATATAATGTCTTTTTTCTTTTGTTCAGTTTTTTCTATATTCTTATTTTTTTAATGTAAAGACCTCCATATTGGTTTCGTTTTCTTCAACTCATTCAACATTTTTCTTTACTTTGCATACTGCTTGAAAGTGGTTCTTTTTAAAGCAATTTTTACAGGTTTTTCCAAATGCTGGGCATTTTTCGTTTTTTATTTCGTGATCAGGTCCACATTACGAACATTTTTTTTTATCTTTTTTACCATGTACGTCTCAGCGGATATTTGTTTGCTGAGTTGACTTTTATGATGGTTGTATTTCTGTATTAATTCTTGTTGCTGTATAAAGTCAATGATGTATTTAAAGGCATATTTCCTATTTATAGTTGTTCCATTATTTTATATCGGTGTGATGCATTGCACCTACCATCAATTAACCTTAAATGAATCAAGTCCTCTTCAATAGTTTGTCTGTTTTATCCGAGTTTTTCAAATTCGCAATATCTACTCGCATTTCGTAGACGGTGTAAATATTTTATCATTGGTTCGTCAATTTCTTGTATCAATGACATGAATTTCGTTCTTTCCGCCACTACCAGTCTTTTCTTGGGTCTCATATTTCTCCTCATAAACTGACTTATTTTTTCCCAAAGTAAGATCTTCCAAGTTTTTGGGATATGACATGGTAGAAACTTCCATTATCGACTCGCATTCCGCTGTAGCCCAAAATAAATTCGTAATTTATTATTCGAGTGGCTTCAGGACCTTATATTGAGTGAACACCACTGTAAAAAAAAAAAAAAAAACTTCTGTTAAAATATATTGTCTTACCTTCGTTTTTGCGTCGAAACAGAATTCACCTCTGTAACTCCCACTGAAAAGAGAAAAGACAAAAATAAACAATCAAAATAAAAAAAATGTTTAATCGCCCAGCATCATTTGTGATAACCAATGATATCTCCTTTGAGTTGAAATAAAATAAAACAATTGCCACCTTGTTATCGCAACTTCATGAATTTAAGCTTGTGCGTTGTGGAGCGTGGGTGTGCATTGTAGTGCAGTGGATATCGACTCGGAAGGACAAATCAGGGTGCCGAGTTCGAATTCCAGTTGAATTTCTTGCATTCACTTGCACACAAATACCCATGGGAAAGGTATTAATCTGTTTCTTCCCTCCGGTTGTGGGTTAAATAGCAGGACAGATTGGGTTTTATAGCCTTGGCTGGCAACTAGTCAACTGCAGAAAGCAAAGGCAACCTACTGCGGGATAATCTTCTGCCCATTTAGTCATGTCTCGAAAGAGACATGATCGCCCAAAGCGTGCATCACGTATGGCATTTAACTGACTGACTAAATTGCTATGTGATGTCTGTCGTTTTATATGTCAGTGAATGCTGGACAATATCATCGAAGATAAATGAAAAACTTGAAGCAACTGATATGTGGTTCTACAGAAGGATGCTGCGGATATCATGGATCAAGCATGTGAGCAATGATGAAGTTTTTGAAAGGATGGAAACGAAAAGAAAATTAATACTGAGACAGAGAAGAGACAGCTGAAGTTCTTGGGATATGTAATGAGGAAGGAAAGCCTGGAGAGTCTGATACTCGCAGTTCAGATAGAGGGAAAGAGAGACACGGGAAAGCAGGAGATAACATATTTGAAGCGCCTGAGCGGTAGATGGCAGAGCTGGTGGATGGCAGGGTGGGGTTTGAGTGGGGTAACAGGAGAAAGCGTTCTAAGAGCAACCAGTGATAGGGAGACGTAAAAAGCCATAATCGCCTACGTCCTGAATGGACATGGCACATAGAAGAAGAAGACTAGATTGGCAGTTAGGTCGTATCTGTTTACATTCGAAATCGCTATATGTAACCATACCTTCAATACTTATATTTTATTCTCTCACAATTGTCGCGAACAGAATTCAATTCCGGTTTCTCGCTTTCCTATTAATTACGATCTTCAAAAATTTAACTGTAACATAAACATCAATATATCTTTTTCAGTCCTGTTCTTTGACATCAATCTATCAATATTTTAGTACCCCAATATTTTCGTACCTCAATATTTTATTACGACAATATTCTAATACCCTAATATTCTAGTAGCCGCAATATTCTTGTAATCCAACATTCTCATGACCCCAATATTCTCGTACTCCAATATTCTCGTACTCCAATATTCTCGTACTCCAATATTCTCGTTACCCCAATATTCTAGCATCCCACTACTATCCTAAGCCCAATATTTTAATACCCTAAGTGTTTTATTAAGCCTAACTTATATGTGACACAGACTACAAATATGGATCACGTAGGGAGGATCGAATTCATTATTTTTAGCGTCTCTGTTGAAGACTGTGCATCTGAGGTTTCCTTTTAGGTGAAAGCTTGCATTGATGCTTTCGTCCCATTGATACTTTCATCTCATCCAGGAAGTTCCGACTCAAACCTCATTTTTCTCCTTAGTTCTTTCCTGCTTGCTCGGCCGCCATTGCCCACAGGAACCACTTCTTCCGGGTTTACCAGAGTCTGTTATTTTATCTCTGCACGCAATGAATGCAAGCGAGTCCTAAATGATGCCAAGCTTTTCTTTGCTAATAGAATGAAGCTGCGTATAGCATCCTGCAAGTTTGGTTCTAAGGAATGCCGGCAACTCTGCAAAAGAGTGCTAAACAACAGCAAACCTTCAATCCCTCTTTTAATCAATAAATTTGAGGTCCTCACAGCTACAGCGGACAAGGCCGAGTGCTTTGCTCGCAGATTCTCCACCAACTTCAATGTACCCCTGAGCTATCCTCTGTCTTCTCCAAACTCTCCAAACTCGACAACTACTGCCTCTCATCTTCTTGCTTCTCTGCTTGCTGGAAGTCATCCCTTGTGGTTCCTGTATTTAAGAATTCTGGAGAACCCACACACTCCTCTAATTATTGCCCTATAAGCCTCCCACTGATATTTGGCAAAGTATCCGAGGCTATTACCAATGCTGAAGTGGCCCAACATATCACAACCCACAGCCTATTCTCCAACAAACAGTATGGCTTCCGCTTTGGCAGGTCTGCCGTTGATATGCTAACGACCGTCACAGCGTACATATACCAGGCTTTCAATAAAAAAGGCGATGCTCGAGTTGTTGCCCTGGATATCTCCAAAGCATTTGATAAAGTTTGGCAAGCTGGACTTCTTCGCAAGCTACAGGGTTATGGTATAACTGGACGCTTGTTTGATTTAATCTAATCGTCACTATCATATCGCGTAATGAAGGTCGTATTAAACGGGCATACTTCAAGATACTATCATACGAACGCGGGTGTCCCTCAAGGCTCTATCCTAGGTCCTACGCTTTTTCTGATCTTAACGAACTCCGATGTAATCAGATCCCAAGTAGGCATCTACGCTGATGACACCAACATTTACTCTCGCCTCGATAAGAAATCTACTGAGGCTGACAAAGCAAACCTCGCTGCTGATTTTGAAAAGGACCACAAATATGTACTGCACTAGAGTAAAAATGGCTCGGAAATTTTATTGCTTCCAAAACGAAGTTGTTACCCTTTAACCACCATAGATAATCGCTCCTACTTTCCATAGGGATATATTATGCTAGTCTTCCTGAAAGCAATACACTGCGCCTACTCTAATTCTCATAGCCAACCGCAAGTGGAACGACTACATTGAATCAATAGCTAAATCTACTATTCGGAAGGTAGGGTCATTGTGTCGGCTCAGGAAATATTTCTCGTCTGAATCCATCTTGCACATATACAAATCTACCATCCGCCTATGCATTGAATATTGCTATCACATCTGGTCGAGCGCCTCTGCTATTCATCTCAAGGTTCTCGAAAAAGATCCAAAGGAGAATCTACAATGTAATCGATTTCGACCTGGCCGCTCCACAACAGTCCATTTTTTTTACTGACGAGATGTGGATTTCTTCTGTCTCTTCTACAAATATTTTCACGGTTTCTACTACGACGAGCTTCGCTTCCTGGTGCCCTCTCTGCACGATGTGCGTTGTGGTGCATTGGATATCGGCTCGGAACGAGAAATCGTGGAGCCGAGTTCGAATTCCAGCTGAATTCATTGCATTCACTTATGCGCAAATACCCTTGGGAAAGGTATTAATCCGTCTCTTCCTTCCAGTTATGGGTTAAATAACAGGATAGATTGGGTTCTATAGCCTTGGTCGGCAACCAGTCTACCGCAGAAAGCAATGGCAACCTACTGAAAGATAATCTTCTGCCCAGTCTCTTTCGAGACATGATCGCCCAAGCGTGTATCACGTATGGCACTTAACTGACTGACTAGACTGGCTACTAATTTCCAGCCTTTTACAGTGAAAACAATCAAATGCAACAGCAACTTTTACTCTATCAGCTTCTTTTCTCGCATTTCCCGCCTGTGGAACTCCCTTCCGTATACTTGATTCCATGATAGCTACAATCTCCAAGAGTTTAAATGCAACGTCAATGGCAATCTCTTATCTCTTTCACTCCAATCCTTTCCCCGACACCCACTGTATCTTGTTCTTCGTCCTTTTCGCTCTACTCTCACGCAGCTCTCTTCACACCGTGTTATCATCCTTCTGTTAGTCATTATACGATAACCCCGGTGACCTGTTTCTCTTTCCCTTCACTCTCCTCTTATGTAACCCACTGCACACCAGTGGCAGTAACGCCGTTCTTGGGGTGAAACGATAACATTTTTTTTATAATCATATCGCCCCAAGAAAGGCAGTCTATAGCCACTGGCGATCAGGGGGTTACATAAGAAGAAAGTTATGAGAAAAAGTGACAGGTTATAGGGGGTGTCAGGAAGTGGGTAAGAGAAGGGTTAAGATACTGAGAGTAGAGTGGACGGAGAAAGGAGAATGAGAGAGGGGACGCAAGTTAGCGAGATAGGAGATGACTATTGGCTTTACACTTAAACTCCTGGAGACTGTAGCTGTCGGAGAAGCAAGTAAACGGAAGGGAATTCACAGGCGGGAAGTACAAGAAAATAAACTGATAGAGTAGAATTTTGGTTTCACGGTAAAAGAGTGGGACCTAGTTGCTAATCTTTTGTGGCTCGAGCAAATTCATGCATAGGGGGAACCAGAAAGCTTAATTAAGAGCACCATCCACTGCTGATCCTCATTTTATCTAAAGAGACATGACTATCTGAGCAGAAGATTTTCCTACAGTAGGTTGCCATTACTTTCTGCGGTAGGCTGATTGCCAACTAAGGCTATAGAACCCAATTCATCCTGCTATTTAACCCGGAGCTGGAAGGAGAAACGACGGATTAACATCTTTCCCAACGGTATTTGCGCGTAAGTAAATGTAACGGATTCAGCCAAAAATCGAACTCGGCTCACCGGTTTCTTGTTCCGAGCCGATAACCGCTGCACCACAACGCACATCTCTTTATATATATATATATATATATATATATATATATATATATATATATATATATATATATATATATATATATATATATATATATATATATATATATATATATATATAAAGAGATGTGCGTAAGCAACGATAACAGTTACCAAATAGCAAACGCAGACCCAACTTAATAAAAAATTATCCAAATGTTGGAGAATTTTTGTCTTTATTTTCACCTGAAATTAAAGCCAAAATACGATGTTTCGAACGACTCATGATTAAATATATTAGACTTCATTGTCTCTTATATTTAACAGTATATGTTTAAAAAATTATCTGTCGCCTCGATACACTATATATATATATATATGTGTGTGTGTGTGTGTGTGTGTGTGTGTGTGTGTGTGTGTGTGTGTGTGTGATGAATTATTCACTATACTTTTTCAAACTTTAGCTTGCCCTTTCTAAGCGTTGCTGCATATGATAGGGGTCAATTGTCATCTTCAAGTTACAAAAACTACTTTTTTTTCTATACATTGTCAGTTTTTTTAAGTATATATTATCTTACAATGTATTAAGTAATCTGTTATAACAATCTATTGCTTGACATCCTCATATTTGCTTGTCTGTGATGGCATCTCATCTGTCCTTCTCCTACGAGACAAATACTAAGTGTACGCATGCGTGAGTTACACACGCACACATATCTGCATGTACTGTATATTTAGCACTAGAGGCTTCTGGAAGGTGGGTAAAAATCAAAGATGTTAAAAAAAGCAAAGTTATAAAGATCTTTGCAGACACGAGGATTCTTTGGAATCAGACCGTAAACTGATTACTGGAAATGTCAGAAAAGAATCAGGATTTGTCCAAACCATTCTCAAAGTTTGCCAAATTCGATTAATCCTTTTTTTTTCTTTTCAGTTTTGTTTTTTTGCTCTTCCAAAATAAGTTCATTTTCTTTTTTCTTTTATTTTATCTAAATTTTATGCTAAAAAATATCAAGTTGCATTTATTATTTTATTTTTTTACTTTCAATAAAAAGCAAGACGTTTTACAAACAGAGCAATAAGCAGTTTACTCAAATATCTGCATTTTTATTTGTTTTTAATATAAACACTTTTATATAAATACCATTTTTATTGCGATTCTAAAACCCACAAATAGCAATCAAGAATTATATAAATCATTTACAATATCTTGAATTAAAACATCGAGTTTCAAATTAGACAAAACTGAATAAATCCGGTCCTTGTAAAATCCATGAGATGATAATAAATGAACCACAAAAAGAAAAAAAAAGACGAACATATTTTAAGTTTTCAAATTACAAGGTTAATCGCTGCGGTGTCTGTCTATACGATTATATTGACGTTAAAGAAATTCCATATGACTGACTGTGACTGCGTAAGACTGAAGGTGATTCCGTTGGACTGAAGGTGATTCCGTAAGACGGAAGATGATTCCGTAAGACTGAAGGTGATTCCGTCAGACTGAAGATGATTCCATAAAACTGAAAGCGATTCTGTACGACAGGTGATTCCATAGGACTGAAGGTGATTCCGTTGGACTGGAAATGATTCTAAAAGATTGAAGGTTATTCCGTAAGACTGAAGGTGATTCCGTTGATCTGAAGGTGATTCCGTTGAACCGACGATGCTTTTGTAGGACTAAAGCTGATATTTTATTTTACATTTTACAAAAGACATAACTAACATAGGAAACCTGGTTTCTGTTTTGTTATACGAAAATTTTCAAACGTTTATTGCATGCTACCCGCCAAACAGTGGACGTCTGCCAGGGCTATTTCTCTCGCTTTGTAGGTGTATAGCCACAGGCATTCGCCTGGCGGCATTTTATCGCGTCATCAGGCAATGTTGGGTGTTGGTTGTTAAAATGATTTAGATCTAAATTATTGAGCACTTCTTATAGAAAAATAAATACCAGGAAACTCAAAATCAAAAAACTTGGGTTCTCTTTTCACACACACACACACACACACACACACACACACACACACACACATATATATATATATATAAATATATATATTGTGTATGCATAGGTATTTGAAGGCTATCACAATGCGTTTAATAAAATAAAGGAAGGTAAAGAAGGTGTTGGGTATTACCTATTTATTAATATTAATATTTCTATTAATATTTCAAGATCAGAATCTCATCTTCATCCTCAGGAGAGCTTGATTTCACGTCTGCTGGTGTACCGAACCTTTAAACGAATGGTCCCCTATGACAGCAGTAGCAGCGAAAGAGGACTATTCGTTTTTTTTGTTGTTTTTTTTCCTCCCTGTGCACTTATTAGAATCCTCGTCGTCAAATTGTTGTTTGGCGAGAATGTATTTTTTCTCCGCGTGAATTTGTACGAATCATTCGTCGTCAAATTTTTGCTTGGTGACTGACGTGAAACACGTATTTTCCTCCGTGTGAACTTATACGAATCATTCGTCGTCAAATTTTTCTTGGCGACTGACGTGAAACACGTATTTTCCTCCGTGTGAACTTATACGAATCATTCGTCGTCAAATTTTTCTTGGCGACTGACGTGAAACACGTATTTTCCTCCGTGTGAACTTATACGAATCATTCGTCGTCAAATTTTTCTTGGCGACTGACGTGAAACACGTATTTTCCTCCGTGTGAACTTATACGAATCATTCGTCGTCAAATTTTTCTTGGCGACTGACGTGAAACACGTATTTTCCTCCGTGGGAACTTATACGAATCATTCGTCGTCAAATTGTGGCGACTGACTTGCATTTTTTCTCTCCGCGTGAACTTCTTAAGGATTCAATATGTAGATAGCGGTCGCAGGTTCGGATTCTGTCGAATGACACATTTTCGTAACAAAAATTTATCGCAAATAATCAGGTCGGTAAAAATAAATATATAATACTGTTTGATTATTAACAGAATATCTACTTAAATAAGAGTATCGATCAAAAATAATTATCAAACAAATCATTTCATATATATATATATATATATATATATATATATATATAAACTTATTTATAAATGAAACTTTGTCTGGTGTGTCTGTCTGTGTGTGTGTGTGTATCCGTTACATATAGACTCCGAAACGGCTGAACCGATTTTCTTGAAAATTTACACAGTTCTACGATAAGCGCCTGCGAGTGTTCTTAGCTAGGTTTTGTGTCGAGGTACCCCCGATAAATATCAAAAATCGATAATCGAAAAAATCGGGTTATAGAAGGAGTGGTCCGATTTTAATCAAATTTGATACACTCATAGACAAAGACATAAGAGACAATATTCAGAAGTTTCAAGGTTGCAGTTCTTACAATAGTGCAGAAAATCGATAATATATATATAAAAGTTTTCATTACACCCGAGCAACGCCGGGCTATACTGCTAGTGTATATATATATATATATATATATATATATATATATAAAGAGATTTGTACCCACAGAAAAAGCAAATTGATTTAAACAGAGTAGACGTCATAATATGACAAACACTTTAGGACCCTTTCGGCCAACACATTATCGAAAGTGAACGTTGGCAAAATTTTAAATAATTATCAGGACACATTAATTTGACATTACAGAAGGGAAGGTGGAACTCGATTAAAAACAATTTTTAATCATAAGATAAATAATTCAAATGTAAGGGGGCGTGAAAACATAAGTTCCGCAAGGGTAGTAACAAAGAAAAATAAGGGACTCACAAGCCCTCCAATAAACGTAAGGAGCGAATCAAGTGCTCCTTTTGTCAGAACAAACTGGGCCGGTGTATTTTTAAGTACGCAGCCTCAAGAACACGTCGATGATATGATGATCTAGCGCAGAATAGAGAACCATGTGTCTTCATACCGATTGGCACAGTTATGATTGTCGAGCAGATGTTGACCAATAGCAGAGTCATAGACAGCTTAAGTCGTTCTTATAGAACAGCTTCGACTACTCGAACGCAAATAGGCGGGGACATGCTGCACTACCCGTGTTTCCAACCTCAGATTGATACGTCCTATGGATACCGCATCGCATCGGCATTTGAATTTATACACTATTGAACTTTTACGAAAATAGGACAACCGATCTTTACTAGGAGACACAGATCTCAGTATGAAAAACAGTGTGCCACCTAATATATATATATATATATATATATATATATATATATATATATATATATAAGCATGCGTTGTAGATATAGAAGAATCTAAAGAATTATCTTGTACATACAGTGGTACGATAACTCTCTAAGAATGCTCTAAATATATATGTATATAAATACATATAGAGCAAATATAAGAAGACATTTAAGCAGACACGTTATTTCATGATAAATCGGAAGTTTGGTCCTATTTCAAGCGAACCATCATCAGCTTTCGTGTTTACCTTCTGTACAATAAAGACGGAAGCTGATGATGGTTCGCCTGAAATAAGCCTATACTTCCGATTTACCATGAAATAACGTGTCTGCCTTAATTTTCCTTATATATATATATATATATATATATATATATATATATATATATATAGTGTGTGTGTGTGTGTGTGCATGTGTGTGTGTAAATTGAAGTCAACTTCGAAAGGCAACAGCCTGTTTCATGGTATGCCATGCCTGACGATTAAGTTTAGCATGAAACAGTCTGTCGCCTCTGTATTGACTTCAATGTCCACCTTTATGTTTACATACACCCTCTCCCTGATATTGAGTACTTTCACCATAACTATAACATACCGTAGAAATATGTATATATATATATGGCCTATATATATATATATATATATATATATATATATATATATATATATATATATATATATATATATATATATATATATATATATATATATATATATATATATATATATATATATATATATATATATGCCCTGTATATATATATATATATAATATGCCCTATATAGATATATACAATGCGTTATGCGTATATGTGAACATTACATACATCTAAATCTTTCCGAATCATTTGCACTGTCCTTAGATTGACAACCAAAGACTCGGAAATATTTCTATTGGAACTTCCAGCGCGAATGCCAAGCAGTATAGCATGCAGTTTCTAAATTTATGGCGGAATGAATTGTGTCATGGTGCTCTTTTCTCACAGAAGGTGCTCAGCTGACCCTACTATACCGTGCAGTCGACAAAATCAAAAACAAACAATGCACATCGTGTAATTATAATAAATATAAACTGGCGACAATTTAACCATCGTACTATATATATATATATATATATATATATAGGAGAGAATATTAATAAAAAGTTTTGAATTTAAAAACGTACTTTTTTAAACAGTATTTGTTTATTTTTATAGTGTTTTATATTTCAGACCGCCCTCGGTCCTTCATCAGAAACAAGTGATTTTTAAATTAGAATTGGAAACGTATTTTTACGTTTCCAATTCTAATTTAAAAATCACTTGTTTCTGATGAAGGACCGAGGGCGGTCTGAAATATAAAACACTATAAAAATAAACAAATACTGTTTAAAAAAGTACGTTTTTAAATTCAAAACTTTTTATTAATATTCTCTCCTATACATATTAAGACAGTATACGTGGATGATCATCACTATGTTATATATATATATATATATATATATATATATATAGTTTTCAGATAAAGTATATGCGAGTTGTGAAGGAGCAAAATTAATAAAAACAAGAAAGAAAACTACTTTTAACCGACGAGTTTCGTCCTCTGAAGAACTTAATAAAGGTAACACAAATTTAAAAATCTTGATAAACCAATGACATCCTTGCACTTGTATATAAACACTTGCGACAAAAGAAACACTTATATTTTTCTAATTTTCGTCTAAGTAGTTATAATCCTGAATTACCTTTCCAAAGTTATTTTATTGTATCTCTCCTTGTTGCAATAATTCATTCATCATATTCATCCGAGTATATTCGACTGTCTTGCTACTGTCGTTATCAAAGTTACTAGGTTTGAATTTAGGCCACAACACAGTTGAATGGCAGCCGGGAAAACAACTAGTAGTAGCAGCCAGCATTCTTTTAGCAGCAACAACTGACTGGTGCCTTTAAAAGCCCACGATTTTAAAAAGAAACTATCTCTTTTTTCCTTCCTAATCCATGAAGAGAGTGACAAGAAAGGACTACAAATAAACTGCAAGAAAACTGAAAGCAAGGTCATCAACGAACAGAGCAGCCCAAAATGCCAAATACAGGTGGGGGATACTAAAATCAAGCAGGTACAAAAATCTAAATACCTAGGAAGTGTTTTAACAGAAGACGGAAAGTGCAACACAGAGATCCGAAGGCGAATTGGCATGGTGAAGGACGCATTCCAGAAGTAGAGTAGAGCATTAAGAAACAAGAAAATATCGCTAGAAACAAAGAAGAGAGTACTGGATTGCTATGTGATGTCGGTTCTTCAGTATGGCCGTGAATGCTGGACAATCTCATCGAAGATGAAGGAAAAACTTGAAGCAACTTAAATGTAGTTCTACAGAAGGTTGCTGCGGATATCATGGATCGAGTATGTGAGCAACGATGAGGTTTTGGAAAGGATGAAAACGAAAAGGAAATTAATACCGAGCGTCAGGAAGAGACAGCTGAAGATCCTGGGATATGCAATGAGGAAAGAGGGCTTGGAGAACCTGATACTAACAGGCCAGATAGAAGAAAGGACAGACAGGGGAAAACAGCGTGTAATGTATTTGACTGGCCTGAGCAGGAGGGATGACATAACGGGGGCTGCGTGATGTAACAGGAGAAAGCGTGCTAAGAGCTACCAGGGATAAGGAGACATGGAAGGTCATGATAGCCTACGCCCAGAAAGGCGCATAGAAGAAGAAGAAAAAGAATGCGTAGTATCATGACCCTGACGTGAAACGCTTCCATTCAACCCGTCAGTAAATCGAACCTCAGAAACATAGACTTCAGACATCGGACACTGTTGTCAACAAAAGGCGTATATTTTCTCTACAGCAAGACTTATGTTATTCCTAATTCAGTCAGTCAGTTAAGTGCCATACGTGATACACTTTTTGGGTGATCATGTCTCGAAAGAGACATGACCAACTGGGAAGAAGATTATCCCGCAATAGGTTGCCATTGCTTTCTGCGGTAGACTAGTTGCCAGTCAAGGCTATAGAATTCAATCTGTCTTGTTATTTGACTCATAGCTAAAGGAGGAAGAGATGTATTATATTATTAAGTAGAAATTAATGGGGGATCAGTTTATTACTTCATAACAATATAAAACTGATCCCCCACTTTATGCCCAGTAGAAGCCTTAATCATGTTTCTATCTATTATATTCAGTCAGTCAGTTAAGTGCCACACGTGATACACGCTTGGGCGATCATGTCTCTTTCGAGACATGGCTGACTGAGCAGAAGATTATCCCGCAGTAGGTTGCCATTGCTTTCTGTGGGATTATATTCAGTTAGTCAGTTAAGTGCCATACTTGATAAACGCTTGGCGTTCATGTCTCGAAAGAGACATGACAAACTAGGAAGATTTTCTCACACAAGGTTGCCATTACTTTCTACGATAGACTGGTTGCCAAGCAAGGCTATAGAATCCAAACTGTGCTTCTATTTAACCCATGGCTGGAGAGGGATATGATCGAGTAATACCTTTCCCAAGGGTATTTGTGCGTATGTGAATGCAACGAACTCAACTGGTATTCGAACTCGGTTCTCCGATTTCTCGTTCTAAGCCGATAGCCACTGCATCACCGCACACATTGAAATATTTCAGAAGATTTTAATATGTTGTGCACTCGCTTTCGCACTTTATTATTTCAAGGCGATAAAGTCAATAAGATGCAAAGGGAAACAGAAAGGGAGTACGACGGGCGAGAAGAGCATTCACACAAGCTCGTCAGATAGTTGACCATCTGCCTTCTCCTGTCTCTTTTTTCTTTGATATGTCCTGTGAGTGCCAGGTTCTCCAACCCCTTCTTCCTCATTATTTATCCAAGAAATTTCAGCTGTATCTTATTTTAAATGCCCTTTTCTGTTCCATTTTTTAAAAGATTTTTTCGTTGCTTACGCCCCGTTCATGGCATTCGCAGCATCCTTCTGTAGAACCACATTCTTTGTTTCATTCTCCTCTTTATCTACCGTAAAAAGAAAAGATTATAAATTCTGCAGAAATCGTTAAGACATTCTATCACTCCATTACCTGACTCCTCTCACTATGCGTCAGATTAGACTGAAAAAGGAGTGTTGATTCTATTTCTAAACTGGAGCTGCACAATCGTCACTCTCGTGTCTTGATAAAGTTTAAAATTGTGAAGAAATATATATTTCTCACTCTGTAGCCTCTTTCTCCACATGTGTTGCAATCCTTTCGCTATTTCTATGGCAAATGTTCTTTTCCTTAGTTCCACCAGTTCAAACATTTACAGCTAGGACATGCTACGTTCAAGGAATTGAATCACCCTGATTTGCACTGTTCTCCAACTGCGATGAAATGATTCCACTCAGACAGCTTCTTTATCAAGAGCTGCTGCTTTGTGAAAAAAAAAAAAACAAACTCTGTGCCTTTTCAAGAGCCGCTACATTTCTACTGTAGGGATAAGAAATTAAGAACTAAAAGCATTGTGGAAAAACCCAACGAATAAAAATTCACAAGTCAGTGCGAGAAGCTAATTCTGAATCCTGATTGGATTTAAAAAATCAATGACGCCTAGATGTGAAAAGGAGCCGGCATCATGAGAGGTTTAACTATTTAAACCACGACGCTAACCTGTCAATAGTCAGTCGACATAGGAGTGGTTAGCTGGGACCTCGTGGCAATGTAACGAAAGAAAATTCAAGAAGCCGACCGGACGCAGGGCACGTCACAGTTTCATTCGACCTCTTCCGATTTTCTTTTCTTCTTTTTCCCTCCCGACGAGAACAAATGGACAAATTAAGTACTACTCCTTTATTTGTTTTGCCTTTTATATATATATATATATATATATATATATATATATCACAAAAAGAGGAAGGAACAAAGTCTTTACATTCTGCTACTAACTACACAACCATGAACTCTAAACTTCTGCGGAATTTTAAATACCTACATTATTACTACGAACATTTTCTACAGCCCTAAACTTTCTAATTGAACGTTAATTTCTACGAATTTTCGTTATTCATTTCCTTTTAATAAATTTCTATTTTAAAATGCAAAATGTATATTTTATTCTTACACTATTCCACACAATTCCACATATTCCAACCTGCCGACAACCAACCTTCTGATAACGATGAAAACCTTCTGATAATTCTGATGATGATAAATTCTGCATAAATCTTTTAAGCTGTAGGGAGTTCGGTTATGTCTGACACAAGGCTAAATTAAAAAAAACATTAACCATCTCCCTACTCTACACTACCACGCTACTTGGGGTCGGGATGATTTTCTCGAGTCACCATGTCCAGATAGATAACAAATCAAGGACCGTCTGGCTATTCGCTGGCGCACCAGACGTTTTTTACCCCAGCATTATCCTTCATCCTTCTCCTAAACTGGCTGCTAATCTGTAACCCATACTTAGGAGAAGACGAGATGGATTTTTTTCCTTTAACAAGAGCGTTTGTGCAAAAGTGACCATAACGAACTTAGCTGAAATTCGAACGTGACTTGCCGGTTTCTATTTCAGAACCGATAACCGATACTCTACCCGCTCATCAATAGAGAAAGTATTTACAGAACGAGCTTCCAGAATCATCGAAAGAAAATCTGCAACGTTTATCCTAAAACTAAGTTAACGCCACTTTATGACAATGATTGATTTATAATGATGTTATAACCAAGATTTTCCAAGGAATATCGTTAGTATTAAGGAAAGAATAGACGCAAGTGCGCGCGCGCACGCACACACACGCACACACACACACACACACACACACACACATATATATATATATATATATATATATATATATATATAGTCTTTGGTCATAATTAAATTAGACCAGTACACAGTTGTATTAAAAATGTTCAATACAATTTGTAAAACCTTTGAATATTTTTCATTTGGAAACGAATTATTTCTGCAACCTAGGTTTCAACCTTTCGGTGTCTTCAGGCGATTTATAACTGATTTTCCGTTTTTCAGGCAAACAAACAGGGCGGAAAAACGTTAAAAATTATACCAAGCTGGGTAGCCGCGTGTGGAAATTAATATTGAAAAATGAAAAAGACCCTGATATAATTTGGAGTATAGTAAACAACAAACAAACAAACAAACCCTACATTGGTAGCGATGTCTTCAGATTGTACCAGGAGAAAAAAGTTAGTCATTATATTGTTTTCAGAACAAAAAATTATTAAATGAAAGATCAGAATTAATGTTCAGATATAATGACAACTATGAATACAACCTAGGATCATCCAAACATGGATGAAAGTGTTTTAAGATCCTTAAGTAACTCCTCTCTAATTTTGAAACCATTCTTCACTTGAGCGCCATTACCGATCATGGTTCTCCACAAGTTCCTATCCTTTTTGTTAAGATATAACCTAATTTATACTCGACAACTTTATTTTCACTGCCTGAATGTAATTTTTAATTAATTAATGTTTTTTTTTCTTTAATCCTCGATTTTTTTTGTCACTATTTTTTTTAGTAAGCTATTTGATTTCTAGGTCGGTAGACATTATTTCAACTATCTGAAAACAACAACAACAACAAAATGAAAACTTGTCTGGTTAAACTTGTGTTCCGAGTAAATATTACGTTTATCGGCATATATTCAAATTTATTTTTTAGTACAATATATTCCCTAGTCAATGCACTTAATTCCACTGGAAATATTAATCAGACAACTCTCAACTCTTGGATACGTATGTGTGGCGTATCTGGTGTCATCTGGTTCTGCTGGGGTGCCCGTACTGCCAAAGTCGACCTGCTATTGGCCCCGAAACAATATACAGCTTTCAATTTGTGAATATAGACAACTGTATGCATCTCTTGCATACATAGACGAAACGTATATAAGGATGTGTATACTTACAAACATGCAAAAATCTACGTTTCTTGAATGTACGTAAGAATGGTATATAAGATTGTCCGCACACAAACCTTCATATATAGGCATGCACATATTATGTACATACATAGCTATATGCATAAAAAGTAAAGAGTGATATATTTATTGATATAGCGATTTAAAAGTAATATTCAAATGATTTTCTAGACGATGGGATAGTTTCGGACATAAAGCTATCATCACTGTCGAGTTTTATCGCTTCAATGGATGCGGTATTGTTTTCCACATCACCAGCTAGCTCTCGGCAAAAAAAAAAAAAAGTCTCATTTAAGTAAATGTCTTTCACTATCTACAAATTGTGATGATAATAATGCTTTAAAAACAATCAAATATTTATTTGGCGAATCGATGCTGCTGTTTCAAATGCGGCAGCGCAAAGAGAAAACACCTTCTGCTGCAAACGAGTTGCCAACGTTTATGGAGGACGAAAGATGATAACAACAGCCGGAAAGAAATATGGTCGTTTTGAAGATCAATGTATGTATGGAAGAAGAAAAAGGCTATAATGATAGATTGAGTCCAGTGTTGTTTGATTTACATGCCTGAATAAATGGGCAACAATTGAGATAAAATGATTTGTTAGAAAGTTTGAAAATTAATTTTCAAGTATTTCGAGGAGGTAGAAGAAAGTGAAGGTGGTTTTATTTGAGAAATAAAGGCAGGCAATTTGATAAAATGAGATATCACGTTGCACCTCTGTACTCTCGTCTTTGTTTTTAATCACATTTTCCTATCTCTTTATACTTTGCTTACTTTCTAATAGGCATGAAGATTTTTGTCCAGCATTCATTGTCATATAAGAGATTAGATATTACATAGCAGTTCAGTATTCTTTTCTTTGTTTCTAATGACATTTTCCTATCTCTTAATACTTTGCTTACTTTCTGATAGGCATGAAGAGATTGTCCAGCATTCATTGTCATATAAGAGATTAGATATTACATAGCAGTTCAGTATTCTTTTCTTTGTTTCTAATGACATTTTCCTATCTCTTAATACTTTGCTTACTTTCTGATAGGCATGAAGAGATTGTCCAGCATTCATTGTCATATAAGAGATTAGATATTACATAGCAGTTCAGTATTCTTTTCTTTATTTCTAGCAACATTTTCCTATCTCTTAATACTTTGCATATTTTTTGGAAGGCATGAGTCTAACATTTACAGCCATTAGATATAACATAGCTGTAAGCAAATGTCAGGCGTCATTTTCCCATCTTTTTATAATTTACGTAGTTTGCGATAGGCACGAGACCCTTATCTAACATTGTTATATAGGAAATAAGATATCACATAGCAGTCTAGCATTCATTTCTTTGTTTCTAATGACATTTAAAAGAAAAAATATTAATATTTTCTTGCGAAGCAAGGCAAAGCCGCCACTAGTGCACAGGGGGTTACAGTTAGAGTTAAGACTCGTGGGTATTGAAGAAAAGGTAAAGGAATTCAAGAAGACAGAAGATGGTAATTGACGGTGCATTCCAAATTTTGTGGGATTTTAGCTATGAAGGAAACAAGTAGACAGAAGGGAGTTCCATTGATAGGAAGTGCGAGAGAAGAAACTGATTGAGTAGAAGTGAGGGTTATATTTAACTATTTCAACAGCAAAAGGGTGGGACCTAGATCCCAACTTAGTAGCACGCTTAAATTCATGTGGTCGGAGCACCAGGTTAAAAAAAAGCTCGTCAGAGCAGTTGCCATGAAAATATTTGTAGAAAAGACAGAGAGAAGCCACATCACGTCTGGGAGAAAGTGGCTGAAATCAAGATGCCAGGTCAAGATCGATTATATTGCAGATCCTTCTTTGGATTAAGCCAAGAACCTCGAGATGAATAGCAGGAATATTCAATGCAAGAACGAATGATAAATTTATAAATGTGCAACCTCTTTAAACTTTACTTAGTTTGAGAAAGGCATGGGAATTTTGTCCAACAATAACTGCCATTTAAGAGATTATATATCACAAAGAAATTTAACAGTTTTTCTTTGTTTCTCGCGTGCGTGAATGTGTGTGCCTGTACACGTGCGCGAGTGTGTATGATTGCGTGTATGTATGTGTTCGCATATGTGCATGCGTGCATAATGTGTGAGACTGTGTGTGCATGTGCGTGTATATGTATGCCTGTGTGATTGTGTGCGAATGTGTGTGTCCTAATGCATATAAAAGTAGGTTCTCGTAATCCCCGGACACACGCGTGCGCAGATGAGCCGTTTTGTGAATATTTCGATCAATAACTGCACTCTCCAGTTAAGTACGTAACCGAACACATACAAACACGCACAGACACACACGCATACTTACACACACTTACACACGAATAGACCCTCGTTCTCATATTAAAATACATGCGCAGAAGTGTTTAGACTTTTATTTTCGTGACGATGAACGTTTTCATATTTGATGACTGATTCGTTTAGCCCAGAAGTTCTCAACCAGTGTTTCTGTAATATTACTGAGATCCACATACGCAAAACTTAGCAAATTGAAGATTAATTACTCCCATATTTTAAAATGGTTTATTATAAATTATTTTACTAGTGTACATAAATTTTCCATAGAATTTGATTTCTTTTCGTTAAATTAATTTTAATTAAAAAAAAAGCATATACATTTACTACTTCGATACCGATATAGTATGTGGCCTACCTCGTTGATTCTGGTATAGTATGTGGCCTACCTCGTTGATTCTGGTATAGTATGTGGCCTACCCAGTTTGAACGGGCCCTAACTCAGTAAAAGTATATTTATAGATATACGCATTCGGCTATTTATTGAAACTAATTATTTTATCTAACCCCAACCCTTCACTAATCCTAACCCCTAACTCCTAAACCTAACTCTCACAAAACAGTTATAATACTTCCTTATAATGCGTTTTTTAACGTAGGCCACATACTATACCTGTGACAGAATTTTGCAGGCCACATTCAAAAGGTAGGTCACATATTATATCAATGACAGAATTTTTTAGGCCACATACTATACCTGTCACGGAATTTCGCAGGCCACATTCAAAAGGCAAGCCACATATTATATCAACACCATTATTTCTATAATTTGATTCCTATTTTACTATTAGTAAAAAACAAAATAAGCTTTTTCATCAAATGGCTATGTGGGTTCACCAAAAAATAAGAGTAAAAGTGGTCCATGGGTAAAAAAAAAAAGTGTTGAAAACGGCAGGTTTGGCCCCAAAAGTGACAGATAACGGATAATAGGAGAGAAAACCAGAAATCGACTACACTGAACCAATAGTCAGAGATAAACGAATCAAATATCACGACTCGAAAAGCATTTTCTACAAATTCAAAAATGACACCCTCTACCACAAAAAAGAGAAATGCTACGTTTAAAACAATGTTTTTAGATAATAAAGGTTTAGTCATAATTTTAGTCATAATTTTAGTCATAATTAAGTGGTAGCTGGGGGAGAAGAGATGGATTTATACCTTTTCTAATGGTATTTGGTATATAACGAACCAAACGGGAATTGCAATTCGATTCTCAGATTAACAATTCCGAGATATTATCTGTTAAGCCATCCACACATCCAAGCTTAGAGCAACTGGTATTCCCAAGCAATCACCCATCTAGGTACTAACCAGTCTCATCGTTACTTAACTTCAGTAATCATACAAGAAGGTTTGTTTCAACATAATTTGTCGATAAGCCCATTATACTACCTGCGCAATCAAACTTACAGCAACTGGTATTTTCAAATGATCACCCATCTAGGTACTGACCAGTGTAGACGTCGCTTAACTTCAGTGATCGTATGAGAATTTTCAACATGATTTGTCCGTAAGCGCACAATACTACCCGCACATCTAAGCTTATAGCAACAGATATTTCGAAGCAGTCACCCATCTAGGTACTGGCCAGGTTCGTTGTTGCTTAACTTCGGTGATCGTACAAGAATCAGTATTCCAACGTGATAACCGTAAACCCATAATAGTACCCACACATTCAGGCTTACGGCAACTGGTATAACCAAGCATTCACCCATATAGTTTCCGACCAGTTTCGACGTTGCTTAACGTCATTGATCGTACGAGATCGGCATTTTAAAGAGATTTTCCTGTATGCCCACAAAACTTCCCATACACTAAGGTATTCCCAAGTGGTCACTCATCTAGATACTGACCAAAGTCAACGATGTTTAACTTCGGTAATCCTAGAAATTAATACCCTTCGGAAAGACATTAATCCGTCTCTTCTTTCTCTAGCTATGGGCTAAATAGCATAACAGATTGGGTTCTATAACTGACTGATACTAGAAGAAGCGATATTTCAACTTAATGTGGTTGTAAGCCTTACTGAAGAGGTGCGATGGAGTACTGAATCGACTGATTGTCACTTGATCTCTAGCGCAAACCGCCATTTACTGTACTGTTGGTGTGAATACGCAATGAGCAAAAATATCAATAATGCTATTAAGATAATAAAAATGGAGTCGAATATGATGAGATTGCAATCTTTTGAATTGATATCGATTTTACCACATAGAATATCTCCTGAAACATCGTGAACTTCATAAAAAATGTCATAAAATAAATATATAAAAATCGAATGCAAAAATCAAATAGAAGATGCTAGATAAGAAGCACTATATTTTTGATCTAAGTTTGGCCAGCACATAATTTAATCTGATACGGTTTAGTACTTCTTTTTATTTTTCTTTGAAATGTCGTTTATTATACATTTAGTATTAAAAATAAGCGTGTGGCTGGGTGGTAAGAATTGTCGCTTTTCGACCATGAAACCCGGGTTTGAATCTCACCTTAACCGAACAGAATGATGTCTTCTTAATCTTATTGGCCTGAGGAGGCGTTCCAACAGTGTGTCACAATAGAAAGGACCTGAAAAATTCATGAATACACAACCGTGCAAAACTTTTGGAAAAACTACATGAAATGATTTTATTCTAATAAGTTAAGATTGTTTAACAGGATACAGTTACCAATTGTGTCTTTGGACCTTCAGGATTGGAAAATAATTGTTGTGTCGTGTAAAAAAATATCTCCTTTTTCTTCTTTATGTGCCGTGTCCTTTCAGAACGTTGGCGATCATTGACTTCCACGTGTCTCTATTTCTTATCGCCCTTAATAATTATCTATTCCTGTACCAGCAATTTTTTTTAATGCCAGTAGGTAAAAAAAAAAAAAAATTATCTTATTGGCCGTAGAAACTGGTGAGTAGGCGAGGGTGGAAATTCACCCACAGCATCATTAATTCTCATAATAATAAAATACTTGACAAATTTTATAATAATCACCAAATAAATATAAATCCCCCTGTAATTGTAGACTTAAGGATAACTCTTCAGTTGGAAGTATATGCATGTCTGAAAAAGCCATATATCAAGCTACTATTTTCGCTAAAGAATAAGATAAAAAAGTATATTTTGGAATTGCTGCCAGACCTTCGAAACAAAGATTTTACAAATATTCCTTCTCTAGGCCCCACCTTAAATCCCAGGCAACTGTATGTAAATATTTCTGGAAATTAAAAAATGGAGGATTTTCTCCACAAATTGAATGGAGGATAGTTGGTAAATCTCAATGTTTTATTAGCTTTAGAAATCGATGTAACATATGCTTAGATGAAAAAATGAAAATAATTAAATTTTGTGGTAAATACCAGCTTTGAACCAACGAAATGAAGTTATTTTTTAATGTCGTCACAAGAATAAATTTAAATTATCTGAATTGTAGTATTAATATAATTTTATTGCATTTTCAACTGCTATTTATTTCCCCATTGCGATTCTGCTCCGTTATATACATATATATATATATATATTACCCACTTTATTTAATTTTTCAATATTTAAATCGGTTGAAGGTTGACTTTGTTTTTGTGACGGTATATTGTGGTTTTTCTACATTGACTCCGTCGTTATTACATGGATTATTGTATTTAATTTTCTGTATATTTTGTCTTTTAAACCTCTTTTTTCTTATAAACTTTTTTTAGAAAAAGAAATTTTTTTGAAAAAAATTTTAAAAAATAGAATTTGATAAAGGAGAAATGTTTTTAAAATGTCCATTTTTTTAATAAAAAAATTAAATTTTTTTCTGTCAGCTAATAATAAATAAATAAATAAGAGGAAAGTTATGAGAAAAAGTGACAGGTTATAGGGGGTGTCAGGAAGTGGTTAAGAGAATGATGAGCATACTGATGAGAGTGGAATGGACGGAGAAAGGAGCTTGAGAGAAAGGATGCAGGTTAGTGAGATAGGAGATGACTATCAACTTTACATTTAAATTTTTGGAGATTGTAGCTGTCGGGGAAGTAAGTGAATGGAAGGGAATTCCACAGACGGGAAGTGCGAGAAAAGAAGCTGCTGGAGTAGAATTTGCGTTTATAATTTATTGGCTTCACAGTAAAAGGGTGGGACCTAGTTGCTAATCTTGTGGCTCGAGTAAATTTATGTATAGGGGGCACCATTGAGCTAAGTTCATCGGAACAGAAGCCGTGAAAATACATGTAGAAGAGTTACAGGAAAGCCACATTGCGCCGGTGAGAAAGTAACTGCATCTGAGCTTCCAAGTCGGGATCGATCACATTACAGATTCTCCGTTGGATTTTGTCAAGGACACCTAGGTGGATAGCGGGAGCATCAGACCAGATATGGCAGCAGTATTCAATGCACAGGCAGATAGTAGATTTATATATGAGCAGGATTGTTTCAGGCGGAGAAAAACTTCCTAGCCCTACACAGAGAACCGACTTTTTAGCAGCAGATTTAGCTATGGATTCTATATAGTCATTCCACTTGAGGTCTGTAGTGAGAGTTAGGCTGAGGAGGCGCAGTGTTTTGCTTTTAGGGACACTAGCCTGATCCATGCTAATGGGGGTAGGAGCGATAGTCTGTGTTGGTTTATAGATAGCAGCATCGCTTTAGAAGCATTAAAATTCACGAGCCATTTCTTACCCCAGTTCGACACGGATCGGAGGTTCTTTTCAAGCTCCGCAGCGAGGTTTGCTCTGTCAGCCTCAGCAGATTTTTGATCGATGCGAGAATAAACTGTAGTGTCGTCAGCGTATATGCCTACTTGGGATCTTATTACATCTGGGAGATCGTTAATATAGATAAAGATGTGAATTGACTTGGAGAAAGTCAAAGAAAGGATTTGACACTGTAAAAGTTGATGCGTATACCTCGTATGTTAGTGAAGGAGATGTTAATGGGTTTGGGTGTTTTTAGGTTAGCTGGTTTTGATTATGATGTGCGTTGTGGCGCAGTGGATATCGGCTCGGAACGAGAAATCGGAGAGCCGAGTTCAAATTCCATTTGAATTCCTTGTATTCACTTACGCACGAATACCCATGGGAAAGGTATTAATCCGTCTCTTCTCCCCAGTTATGGGTTAAATAATAGGACAGATTGGGTTCTATAGCCTTGGTCGGCAACCAGTCTACCGCAGAAAGCAATGACAACCTACTGCGAGATAATCTTCTGCCCAGTCAGTCATGTCTCGAAAGAGACATGATCGCCCAAGCGTGTATCACGTATGGCACTTAACTGGCTGACTGGTTTAGATTTGCTTTTATGATAGTGTGTATTCATGAATGTTTTAGTCGGAGAGAGGCCTAGAGTATTTGTGAATGTAAGTGTAAAATCTGTCCCAAATTTTTGTCTTTAGATTTATTTATTTATTTTTCTCTTTCTTTCTCACCCTCTTATCTTTTGTGAAGATCATGTCTGTGTGTTCATATTGTATATGTCTGTCTTTTTTTGTCTGATTCAAATGATATAATGTTCACTTCCTTTGTCAAAAACCGTCTTTATAACAGTCTAAGTGAATTTAACTTTTACTTTTATTTTTCTACGGTTCAAATAGGGAAAATAATTTTTAATAAAAGTTTAAATGAAACTTTTTGAAAAAAAAATTTAATTTCTATTTTCTAAAATATTTTGTGTTAGCTAAAATTTGTGACTGTATGGGTTTCTGCCCCATTTTTCTTTACTCTTTTTTTCTCTCCCTCTTTTTGTGTATGTATGTGTTACTTCCTAAATAATGTGTATGTGTGATTAATTGTCTCTGGGTGTGGTTTTGGGCATGTATATCCCTTCCTTCTTTTTGCGTGTGTATAATCTATTGTTTTATTTATGTGGGATTTAATCCCTTATTCTGTATTCATATTGTGTTTGTCTATATTTCTGAGATGAGGTAGTATTTACACTATTTACATTATTCGGCCTATTGTCCTCATCTTTGTTGCCATTTGTACAACGTTTCGGCCACTGCTGTAGCCTGATATTGAACTCACAACTCTTTGGATCAAGTCACTGGAACTAACTAACTAAATCCACTGTCTTTAAAGAAAAGAACCAGAATTTCTGAGACTTATAAGCCTAATGTTCAGTAACCATTTTTTTACCAGATTTCATATTTCAATTTTCAATGTTAATTGTTTTCTCTAGTATTTTTTTATGTTAATTGTTTTCTTTAGTATTTTTTACTAGAGTTCATATTGCAATTTTTGATGCTAATGGTTTTCTCTAGTAATTTTTAACAGAGCTCATATTGCAAGTTTAACACTGATGATTTTCTCTGGCACTCTATTACTGGTTTCCGTATTGTATTCATGGTTGGCTTAGGAGATTTTTTTAACCCAGCATATGTGCTGATTCCTTAAGTTTACGTAGTTTCCAGTGGCGTTCTCTATCTATTATTTCAACTTCATCCCATAGTTGATGGTGATCGCCTTTCTGCTTCCATATGTGGTCAGTTACGAGTGATTTTTCTATCTCCCCTCGTGTTAAGGGTTTGTGATGTTCTTGTAGCCTTACCTTAAGAGGGTGGCCTGTTTTTCCTTTATATTTCTTTCCACAGCTACATGGAATGGCATACACACAGCCCTTAGTCATGTCCTTTTCTGCTGGAGGTCTTACACGGGAGAAGTACCTGCGAAGTGTAGAACTACCTTTGAAAATCGTCCTGATGTTATATGGAACACAGATCCTTTGTATTTTCTCCGATAACCCCTTTATGTAAGGTACATAAACCGATGCCGTTTTCTGAGATTTGTTATGCTCATAAACCCTCCCTTCCATGTTCGTCAAAGTTGTTGTCATGTACCCTGGATAATTGTTACGTTGTAGGGTACTGCTTATACTGACCATTTCCTGTTGTATATGTCTTTGTGTGGTCGTTTATGACTTTTGTTCGATGTTGTAGGCAGCGGACGATCCCTTTCTTTACATTGTATGTGTAGTGGGAGTTGAAGTTGAGGTATTGTCCGGTGAATGTTGGCTTGCGGTGTACGGATGTCTTGAACCCCACCTCTGTTTGAGTTATTAGCACATCCAGGAAATGCCAGTTTGTTGTCACTCTCTTTTTCCATAATGAACTGTATGGATGGTCTTATTGAGTTCACATGGTCCAGTAGCGTCGGCACCTCCTCCTGGTGTGGCCAAAGTATATCATCAACGTATCTCAGCCATAGAGTCGGCTTTAGAGTTGGTTAGAGGGAGATAACTCATGACTACCAAAAGAGTCTTTGCACAAGGAATGCGAATAATATACCCCAGTGATCGTAATAAAGGGTTCTGTTCGAAGTTCCTATCATCTGAAACAGGCGGGAGAGTACAACGGCCGAAACGTCGTACAAGTAGCAACCAAGGTGAGGACAATAGTCCGAAAAATGTAAATAGTGTCATATTGTGTTATACGTATGATTTGATGTATCTATTCCCAATTGATTTCGGTTTTAAAATCCCTCGGTTATAATTCGTTTTTTTTTTAATATTCTGAGTGAAAGCAACATTTATTCATTCATCAATGATCTGAACGAGACAATTTTAAAAATCATTCTTAGTTCTTTTTTTTAATTTACTGAAATAAATTCTGAATTTATAACCGTTTAATTATGTGTTTAGATTGCCTCTCAATATATTTGCTCTGGATTATATTCAAGGCGATCCCTATGTTTATCTAATTGATATTTAATATTAATTAGATAAAATCTTTTGGCTTATCCTCTCCGTCTTCACGAGTTGCCATTCCCTCTTATATATATATATATATATATATATATATATATATATATATATATATATATATATATATATGTATATATATAAACGAAGATTAATGAAACTGGTTATAAACAACCGATAATTTGAAATAATTTGTTTAAACATTATTTTTGATCGATACTCGTATTAAGTACATAGTTCCCTCTGCACAAACATATACCTGGCCGTTCAGCAGCAATAGTTTATGTTTTTCAGGGGATATTTTGTCCACGCATTTGCTTTTCTTCTTTCATCTCACAGTCAGTTAAGTGCCATACGTGATACACGCTTTACGCGATCATGTTTGGAAAGAGACATGACTGACTGGGCAGAAGATTATCCCGCAGTAGGTTGCCATTGCTTTCTGCGGTAGACTAGTTGCCGACCAAGGCTATAAAACCAAATCTGTCCTGCTATTTAACCCATAACTGGAAGGAAGAGACGTATTAATACCTTTCTCAAGGGTATTTGCGCGTAAGTGAATGCAATGAATTCAACTGGAATTCGAACTCGACTCCCCGATTTCTCGTTCCGAGCCGATATCCACTGCACCACAACGCACATCCAGGTACTCTTAAAATATTAATTTCTTATCTTTGCCTTCATTTTTATCCTGCTTTAGTTTGTCGCTTTCGATTACTCATTTCGTACTATTAGTGGATCTTTGAGCGTATGGATAGTAAAGCGGTTATCGGCATAGAAAGCGTGATTCGCGTGTCGCGCATAAATTCAAACAGAGCTAGTTGCGCTCGATTTCGCACTAATGCTCAAGAGAAAGCTATGAATTCATTTCTTTTCCATTCAGCTATCGTTAAATAACAGAGTAGGCTGGGCCCTCTAGCTTTAGTCGGCAGCCAACCCAAGAAAATGATAACCTTGAATTTGTAACAGAAAAAAAAAATCCGTGTGTCAAAACTGAGTTCAATCGTAGGGGATCAAATATCCCCCCCCCCCCGCCGCCTCGCAACAGCGTAAATCTTTCTTTCGTTCACCAAACTCAAAAATCGTCTCTTTCTCTTTCTCTTTCCAAGCTTTTAAATTCTGACTCCCCCAGTAAGTAAAAGCAACGGCTTTATTACCCGAGTGATATTTCTGTTTAGCCACGCCAGACAGGGAGGGTAAAAAATTAGCATAGCTTCTGATACTCATTGCCGCTCTCTTTGTGCTTACAATTTTCGGTAATTTTTTTTTCGGCAAACTGCGTACAAAACACGAACTCTTTTTCTCTTCCAATACAGAATTTAAAAAAAAAAATGGATATGGGGTTAGCAACTTCAGCTGTAAAGCCTATTTACTTTGGAAATTTCAGGAAAAAAATTACTGAAGCTATAGTTGTGTATAACAGATGAACTATTAATGTTGGTTCACAGTGATGTGCTAGACAATCTTTCTTTCCAGTGTCTTAAGTATCTCGAAGTCTACCATTCGTCCTTGCTTTGAATATTGCTGCCATATGGCGCTTCTACTATGCATTTAGAGATTCTTCATAAAATCCAAAGAAGAACCTGAAATATTATTGGCCCTGATCCGATATCTCGGCCCCAGTCACTTTCCGACCGTCGTAAAGTAGCTTCCCTGTGCAATTTCTAAAAATACTTTTAATTGCAATTGTTTTGATGAACTTTTTTTATGGTGTGCCTAGACTTTACGAATTTAAGCGCAGTACTAGAATTCAAATTCCAGTTGAATTCGTGCATTCACATATACCATTAGAAAAAGTATTAATCGGTCGGTTCTCCTTCCATCTATGGGTCAAATAGCATGAGAGATTGGGTTCTATAGCCTTGGCTGGCAACCAGTCTACCGCAGAAAGCAATGGCAACCTACTGCGGGATAATCTTCTGCCCAGTTATTCATGTCTCTTTCAAGACATGATCGCCTAAGTGTGTATCACGTATGGCACTTAACTGACTAAATTAGCAGCGAGGTTTCATCTCTTTAGAGTCGAAGTGGTTAGATGTAACCAAATGTTTTATGCCAACAGTTTATTATTTCGCATTTCTCACTTATGGAACTCTCTTCCGGCTCCTTTCTTTCAAGTTAAGTTTGATCTTTAAAAATGTTAAATGTAAAGATATTTAAATATCTTCTTATTCCTATTCTTTTATTGTTTTTACTCCTTAGTTTTTTCTTCTTATTCTTTCACATTAAATATCCCCTTGTGTCTTAGTAGCTTTATTGCCTTTCTTGGGATTAAATGATTAAAAGAATGACAAATGTAATATAATCCTTTGCAATATTAATGCATTTTCTTTTCTTTTTTTTTCGTAATTTCTTATATTAAACCTCCATTTTTTGTCATGTTCACCTGTACTTGATTCTTATCACATTTCATCTTAAATTACTTCATATGTATAATGCTCTTGTGCCGTCATTATCAGTAATTCGTGATTGGTGTTTTCTTAGTCAAACACTTTTGCTAACTTCATTTTCATTCTGCTATTTGTAGCTGTTTTACAGTTGTTTTATTTTTCCTTTATATTTGATTTCTATCAGCCATTTTTTTTGTACTCTTATCTGCAGTTGACTGTTAATAACAATTTACAATTTGTTGCTTTTTTATCTTTGCGCAGAAGATATAATTTTCTTTCTGTTTCTTTTGTTTATTTCCTTTGTTTTTTTCTCTCGACATTGCGTCTGCCAATGAGTAGAGATTTTGCTTACAATTCGTTTATTCTGATGATCGTCTGGACAAAAATAGCGCACGTGTTGACGTTCTTCATTTTATTTAGGATCAGCCACATTTAACACGGTTTTATTATGTATGAACACTTTTCAGAACAAACAATTATATGCGGTCATACTGGAAAATTCGAGGATTCAGTCTTTCAATATAGTTCTATCTGTGTTTAGTTTTTACGCCAAGTTCTCTAACAAGGTGTAGAAACGTCTCTGCGATCGTTACGATCGATGGAAAATTCGAGAAACGTCCCAAGATGAAGTTTTATTTTGAAGTTTGGCAAATCTGCCATCGAGACGCTGGAAATTATTTGTTATTTTTCCCATTCCGTCTCATTGTTTAAGCTTTTAATTTTAAAGTATTTGCAGTGATATGCAGTAAAACAAAATAAACGAATCAATGGAACTTGATCTAGAAACTGATTTCTTACAAAGAATACATATACTATTCTTGAAAATCTATCTTAAAAATCTTGTCAGCATTAAATAACATTTGAGGTTGATAAGCCATAAAAGAAAAGAAAATAAACCAATCAATGAAACCTGATCTACAAACTGATTTCTTACAAAGAATACATATTCTATTTATACGAATCTGTCCTAAAAATCTTGTCGGCATTATATAACATTTGAGGTTGATAAGCCGTAAAAGAAAAGAAAATAAACCAATCAATGAAACCTGATCTACAAACTGATTTCTTGTAAAGAATATATATATATATTCGTCATCTACATACAAGGCTGTTTCACTGTGTTACAGCTCATCAGTGTCGCTAGACATCCACTTGCTTCTGGCTGGGATCGGGCCGATTTGATGTCTTTCGGAGTCGTTAATCCCTAAGCCATCGGCTCATGGAATCAGAGAAGGCAAATTTTAGCGCGTTATATATAAGCGGTGTATACACACGCTAGTCACCGAAAGAACTCAATTCATTTCTGAAGAGTTATGCATAAATAGCAGAAGTCGTAACTGTTTTTATTTAAATTTTCCTCTCTAGAAAGCTTAATCGGAATGAGAGCATAATATATATATATATATATATATATATATATATATATATAAGGAAAATTAAGGCAGAAACGTTATCTCATGTTGAATCGGAAGTCTAGGCCTATTTTAAAAAATCCTTTGTTAAATAAAGACGGAAGCTAATGATGGTTCGCCTGAAATAGGCCTTTACTTCCGATTCATCATGAGATAACGTGTCTGCCTTAATTTTTCTTATATTTGCTCTATATGTATTTTTATGCATATATGTTTAGAGCTCTCTTAGACAGTTATCCTACCACTGTATTTACAGGATACTCCTTTGGATTCTTCTATACCCACACTGCATGCTTATATATATATATATATATATATATATATATTACGTGTAACAGATTGTATGTAGTGTTAGATATGTTTGTAGAAATGTGTGTATGTTTTTATATTCCGAACAGGTTATGCATGTTGTTATCGTGTTCGTAGTTTATATTATTGAGTGTTGGATTTTTCATTTTTATTAATAATGCTTCCATTATTTGTAGCTCCTTTTTGCATGTGAATGGTGCTACGATATTTATGTTATCGGCAAGTATGTTCCAGATAGGGGTTGGTAGGTCTCCGTGTGTATTTAAATGAGATCTAAGTGAGCTCTGTTCTGAGAGATGCAGCGTGAGTCTTCAGTCAATTTCGTAGTTGTATGGCCGATGTAATTATTTACAAAGTACGTGGATTAAGAACACAGCTCTTCAAAAGATATGTAAAAACTAAAACTCCATAATATGTCTTTGTTATCAATATTTATAATGAAAATCTTACTATATATATATATATATGTGTGTGTGTGTGTGTGTGTGTGTGTGTGTGTGTGTATTCCATTTGTAAACGAGTTATTATGGGACTTAGGTGTCTACCATGAGTGGTGTCTTCAGGCGATTTGCAATTATGCTATTCCCAAACAAAAATGAACTATTGAATGAAAAAACAGAAATTATCTCTAAGTGTAACCATAGCAAAAAATACCTATTAGGTTCATACAACCATGGATGAAAACATTGTAATTTCTTGTAATTTTAAAAATTGCGCATTCAAAACTTCCCCGGTACGTGAGCATTAAAAAAAAGCAAAAACAAAAACAACGTTACGTGAGCGTTCTTAAAAAAACGGTAAACGGTAAAATGAGTTATTGCAAATCGCCTGAAGACACCACATGGTAGAAACGTAGGTCGCGTAATAACTCGTTTACAAATGAAGAATATTCAAAAGTTCTACAATATAATTGTATTGAACGATTTTTAATAAAATGTGCACTGGTCTAATCTTTTTTATGACCCAAAACTAAGTAATTAAACAATCAATCAATCAATCAATCAATATATATATATATATATAAATTTTTTTCTTGTTATAGATTACTCGTCTCGGGTTTTTTTCTTTGGGCTACTTACTTCGACTGATGTTCACGTGCTTAGCTCGTTCTTTTTTTACAACCATTTTTTCCTTCCGCGCATATACATACATATATATATATATATATATATATATATATATATATATATATATATATATATATATATAAAGCATTTGTAAAATATATATATATATATATAAAATATAAATATAAAATATATATATATAAAATATAAATATAAAATATATATATATATATATATATATATATATATTTATAATATATATATATATATATATATATATATATATATATATATATATATATATATATATATATATATATATATATATATATATATATATATATATATATATATATATATATATATATATATATATATATAGCATTTATAAAAT
>JBBBDQ010001176.1:867500-912500 GCA_037127315.1 Ascarosepion bandense | reverse complement strand
GCAGGTTTCGATGTTTCGGTAGATCAGAGCGCAAGTAAGAAGTTAAACGAAAAGAGAGGTAATTATCCCGACCTTACCAGAGAGGAAGTTGTGAAATAAGTAGCGTCAGTTGTTTTCGGAGCACTAGGAATGGCAGCAAAAATGTCGAGAAGACTTGCTGTCAATTAATTCCTATTGTAACCCGCCACCAATAATAAATGCCCGACGTTCTCCCGGAAGGGCTCTCATGGCTTCTGATCATGATTTGAGGTGTTAATATATACATATTTAGTCTTGGTAAATTAACAGATTGGTTTGTCAATGACCTACTGGAAATGTTCCGCAAGGACTGACGAATCGGATTTATCTGTTCATGAGCGCGGGTAGCGGACCAAGATCTTGGTTAGCTGTCGTGAGAGGCTGGAGAAATGAAGCAGCTGATGCGAGTTGGAACTCACGTCTAGATACTTCGAAAGATCTTTAATCGGAGAGCGTCTGAACGAATGGGTTTACACGATCTGAAGGTATTTCTAAAATGGCCCTATCTGTAAAGTTATACACTTCTCTTCTCAAAACATAAGGCACATTTGGCTGTGATGCATGATCTTGATATACACTTATCTAAGAGTGTCATAATAAGTCTATTGAGCTACGTATATCTGTACCAGTCAGTTATACGTGATACAAGCTTGGGCGATCATGTCTTCAAAGAGACATGACTGACTGAGCAGAAAGATTTTCTTGCTGTAGGTTGCCATTAATTTCTACGCTAGACTGGTTGCCAACTAAGGTTATAGAACTCAATCTAGTTTGCTATTTAATCCAAAGTTGGATTAATACCTTTCCCAAGGATATTTGTGAGTAAGTGAATGCAACGAATTCAACTGGAATTCGAACTCAGCTTTCCGATTTTTCTTTTTGAGCCGTTATCTACTATATCACCCACGCACATCCAGCTATGGGTTAAATAACAGGACAGATTATGTTTTATAACCTTTGTTGGCAACAAATCTATCGTAGAAAGTATTGACCGCTAACTGCGGGAAAATTAGGGGTTAGAAAAAATATATTATCACCCGACAAAGTCAGGGATCAGTTTATGCATTGATTATAATATAGAATCGATCACCCCACTTTATATTATCTATATATGTTACCCCTCCTCTTCCCACTTTAATCCTATAGAGACATTCTACATTTTTATCTATATCTATAAAAGTGATGAGGGTGGACGTTGTGTAAGTATTTGCTATGTAAATTCATCATATGTTTTTTATTCTTATTATTCCTTAAACAACCCGAGTGAAACCGGGCTAAACTGCTAGTATATAATATAAATGATAATAATATATCATTATATCATGCATATTTGGCTGTGGTGCATGTGTTTGACATACTTTTATCAGACGGGGTTTCATGTGGGGTATATTAGACGTTGTATATTTGCACCCCATACTGCTCCTTCCCTCTTTAATAATAACAACATCATTAATAATAATTTCTTATTTTTACATATTTTTATATTTTGAAACGTCTTTTATGATTCTGCTGAATTCTATACCCAAAGCATAATTCTAGTTTTTAAGATTTAGGATTTTATCTGTTTACACATTTTTAACTGTGCATAAATTTTCATTCTATATATACACATATTAATGAAATTTCAACCTAGATAATAACATTCAGATGGTATACAGTCAAGAAATATGATACTGGGAATGTCAGATACATAAACGACTAGCTGTATCAACATAATCTGTTGACTTGTGGTGTCTTGAGGTTTCTGTTTTACACTTGGAGGCAACTTGTAAAATACGCAGAGCCAATATCTAAACTTATTTATAAATGGAACTCTGTGTGTGTGTGTGTGTGTGTGTGTGTGTGTGTGTGTGTCCGTTACCTATAGACTCCGGAACGGCTGAACCGATTTTCTTGAAAATTTACACAGTTGTATTATAAGCTTCTGCGAGTGTTCTTAGCTAGGTTTTGTGTCGAGGTACCCCATATAAATATCGAAAATCGATAATCGAAAAAATCGGGTTATAGAAGGAGTGGTCCGATTTTAATCAAATTTGATACACTCATAGACAAAGACATAAGAAACAATATTCAGATGTTTCAAAGTTGCAGTTCTTACAATAGTGTAGAAAATTGATAATATATATATATATATATATATATATATATATATATATATATATATATATATATATATAAGGCAAGATGTTTGTGTGTGTGTCTGTTTATCTGTCTGTAAATCCTTTATACAAATCCACAATTTTTATCCGATTCTCACCAAACTTCACACAAATATTCTTTAGGCTGAGTCTGAGCTCCAGGACCATGGATTAGTTTTAAAGCTTTCATTACACCCGAGCAATGCCGGGCTATACTGCTAATATACTACTACTACTACTACTACTACTACTACTAATAATAATAATAATAATAATAATAATAATAATAACAAAAAGGGTGCAAATGTGGCTGTTACGGATGTAAAGACCAATTACTTATTAATAGGATGATCTTGGAAAACTGCTTCAATGCAAAGAAAAATTTTAGTACTGCTTGGATAGATTATCGTAAGGCATTTGATAGTGTACCACATTCCTGGACCTTAAAGACTTTAAATATGTACAAAGTATCACCCGTCATCATCAATTTCATCAAACAATGAATGTCGATATGGAAAATAACCCTTTACCTCAATCATATAAATGGAACCTATAAATCTGGTGAAATAAACATCAAAACAGGTATATTTCAAGGTGACTCTTTGTCTCCCTTACTATTTTGCATATCATTAATAACATTAACCAGTAAACTAAGAAGACAAAATGTGGTTATAAAAAAGTTCTATGCTAAGAATGATAATGAGCTGGATGATCTTCTGCAAACTGTATAATGCTTTAATAAAGATATTGGAACGAAATTGAATTTGAATAAATGTGCTAAAGCTACAGTTTTACGAGGATCGCTACAACAAACATCTTCAATTAGCTTAGACCCTGCTGTAACAATAAAAGATTTAGAGCCAGAAGAAGCTTATAAATACCTAGGTCTAAATGAGAGTGAAAAAATTCACCATAAAAAATGAAAGAAATAGTGCGTAAAGAGTACTATAGAAGGCTACGACTGATATTAAAAACTGAATTGAATTCTCAGAAGAGAATTATGGCCATTGCAATCCCAGTGGTCCAATATAGTTTCAACATCTTGAAGTGGACTCTAAACGACATCAGACGAATGGATTTTAAAACAAAAAAGCTTCTTTCTAAGCATAAAATGCATCATCCAAAGGCTGATGTAGACCGTCTATACATACCCCGGAAAGATGGTGGAAGAGGTCGTATTCAGCTAGAATTGTCATACAAGACAACAACTATTGGCTTACTAACATACATAGACACAACAAAGGACTGGATGATACAATTAGTCAAACAACATGAAAACAGAAAGAAAAATTATTCAATAATGAAAGAAGACAGTAAATACAAATAAGATTTACATTTAGTAGATTCTGTAGAAAAGAAAAAACAGAAACCAAGAACCAATTATTTCAGCAAAAAATATGAAAAAGAAAGCCAAGGGTAAAGCTCTTGAACAGACGAAACAACGCTGACAAGACAAACCCTTGCATGGCCAATATCCAGAACGTGCTAATAAATCCAATGTTGATAAAGTTAATACTCATCGATGGTTACGTGCATCTGGATTAAAGTCTGAGACTGAAGGCTTTATTCTTGCTGCGCAAGACCAAAGTCTTTTCACTAGGAACTTTCAGGAAAATATTATACATAATAATGTGGATCCAAAATGCAAGTTCTGTGATAAATACCAAGAAACAATAGACCATCTAATCTCAGGATGTTCTGTACTTGCCCCAAATTAATATAAAAGTTGTCAGGATAGAGTAGAGCAATATTTGCATTGGACAATTTGCAAACACTATGGAAAATATGTAAACAAACACTGGTATGAACATCACCCTGCACCTGTTACAGAAATAAAAGATGTCACCATTCTATGGGATGACACCATTTACACAGACAGAAAAATTGAAGCAAATAGGCCAGACATTATTGTTAAAAACCAGAAAGAAAAAACTTTCCTATTAATTGATATGGCTTTTCCAGCGGATTGTAACATAGCAACCAAGGAATTCGAAAAACTGTCAAAATATAAAGACCCGGAAATTGAAATAGAAAAAATGTGGAAATTGAAAACAAGAATCGTGCCAGTGATGATAGGTGCACTTGGAATGATAAAAATGGAACAAAACAACACATTGAAAGAATCCCTGGAAACACCAGCATAAGAGATATACAAAAAATTGTCTTGTTAAGTACAGCCCACACACTAAGGAGAATTTTGTCTATATAACGCTAGGGATGTTAGGGGAGATAGAAAAAACATGAAATGAAGCCATAACAACACACCACGACCTACCTTAGGTTCTCCCGCAGACCTGGTAGGCAGTGCGATCATAGCAGAAATCGAAATATGATGAAAAATGACAACATAATAATAATACTCATCGATGGTTACGTGCATCTAGATTAAAGTCTGAAACTGAAGGCTTTATTCTTGCTGCGCAAGACCAAAGTCTTTTCACTAGGAACTTTCAGGCAAATATTATACATAATAATGTGGATCCAAAATTACTGACTTTTTGTCTCTGGTTGGGGCCCGAAAAGAAATATGTATACAACAGAAATTAAAGGGAATAATAATAATGATGTATCTTTGAAGGTCCAAAAATCAAAACTATCAAAATGATTCAGGTAGAAATTTAAAAAATGTGGCACATGAGGACATCAGTAATTCCAGTTGTAGTTGGAGCCCTCGGATTGATGAGAAAAGGATACGATAGAGCCATTTAAGGGATTCCCAGCAGCCCATGTCTTAAAGAAATATCAAAGAAATGTACTCACAAGCACACATATTACGTTGAGCCTTATCAATGTAAAATATGTGTGATCTCAGGGTTTTTTTTTATACATAAATACCCAGTGGAAGATGTTATGAAGTCATTTCTGATCTTAGGTCTCTCGCTGGGACCCATAAAGCAATGTGTAAACAACAGAAATCAGTGGAAATAATAATGATATTAAAAATTAGAAATAGCATTCCAAAACCACAAACTTTCGCCAAAGCTATACCGACATTATCTCAGCGATTAGCAAAAGATTAAAACGAGAAAGAATAACTGCAATAAACCTGACCGCTCTCAAGATAGAAAATACCAAAAATGAACTCGGCTGCTCTCAAAATAAAATGCACCCTTAAATTAAAAAGGGGAGGTAATTCAGTATTCAAAATTGCTCAGGGGGAGATAATTTACTGTTTGGTATGTGAAATATAAAAACGTACATTTTATTAATAAAACCGGAAAAATAAGCAAGAAACTTCATTCCGTACTGGATCGAACCCCAAATCTAATCAGTTGCTTGGCATGAGGCTAATGTTCTCTGAAATTTTCATCCAAATCTATTTCGGGGGTTTTGAGCTATCTTTCCAACGCTGGCAAACAAACAAACGCGACCAAATGTACTACCCCTGCTTTTTAGGCGTAGGTAACAACTAACTGAACACATAGAAATTGTACGGTCAGCTTTAAATTTAAGATATTGTTTTTAAATTTTAAGTGAGATGAGATTGTTGGAGTTTTTGGGTACCCTTGTATACTAGTGAGCCAGCCATGAGCTGACTCATTTGATAGTTCACCAATAGAAGGGTTAACCAATCAGAAGGCTCAAAATATTCAATGCGACATGTATAAAGGCGAACATATTTTCCCGAGTTTTGACGATACAGTCCGATCCAGTACAGTCTCTGACTAGTGAGTGTTAATCTTTGACGTTGTTTCATTGAACAGATTGCGTACTGCGCTGTATTCTATATTCATAAACTATAGTGGACATGGTCAAAACATTTATGGAACATCGATGCAGATATATATCGCGTTATAATAACTATTTATAATAATTATAACGTTATAATAATTATTCACATAGATTTTTATGACATACATTTTCTTTAACCATGTTAAGTGGGGCCAGAAGGAATTCTACTGTTTTTGCTGTTTTTTATTTCTGCAATAAAATGAAAAAAAAAGAGAAAAAGTTGGTTAGTATGTATTCTTTGGGGCAAATTCCAAAATGAATCTTTGCTCTGATTAGTTAAAAGAAACACACGTAGATTTTATATCTTCCCAAATACATACACAGCAAACCAAAGGTTTTTGTTCTCTAATTGTAAATCATCTGCACAACCAACATCAAACATTGCCTGATGAAGAGAATCTATCTCGAAACATAGAAATTTCCGTGTCGCAATGTACAATTAATTCATAACTATATAATTATATTAAGCTCTATAATATTTATTATATTGAGCACTGTTCATAATAAAATAAATGACGAGGCACTCAAAATAGTAAAACCTTGAGTCCTCTTCACTTGGTATTATATATTACCTCATTTCACGGAAGCAGAGGTTAAATGCACGAGAGGATTTATCGCTTGTCCATTCCCTTTCTTTCTTTCTTTCTTTCTTTCTTTCTTTCTTTCTTTCTGGAAACACATATATATTATTCTTGCTTGAAATTTATAACAAAAATATTTACACTAACAGCTGTACCAAGAATTTGTGGGTAGGAAACAGTCAAGCTATATTTGAGAGTAGAGGACACGCTAGAAATTACAGGCGTAACGTACGTGCTAACTAACTAAGGGAAGAAGCCACATGCAGAATTATAAAGTGGTTTAGGTTGTACAACAGTGAAATATTGATTCCCTTATGATCACCGAAGTTGAGCAACGTCGAGCCTGGTCAGTACTTGGAGGACGGACTTATTGGGAATATCAAGCACTGTAAGCTTGGATGTGCAGATGGTGTAATAGAGGATGGCTCGGAATTGTTAATCGGAGAGTCGAGTTTCAAATCTAATTGAGTTCGTTATATTCACTTACGCGCAAAAAGCCTTGGGAAAGGCATGAATCCACTTCTTCTTTCTCCAGCTATAGGTTAATTAGCAAGTCTTGTAACATCCAATCATTATTCTCTGTCAAAATCTAAAAATATTTTATCTCCCGACTATGGGTTAATTAGTAAGACTTGTATCGTTATATATCAGGCTCTCTAATCTTGGATGTGCGGCTGGTGTAATAGATGATGGCTCGGAATTGTTAATCGGAGAGTCGAGTTTCAAATCCAATTGGGTTCGTTATATTCACTTACGTGCAAATAACATTGGGAAAGGCATGAATCCACCTCTTCTCTCTCCAGCTATAGGTTAATTAGCAAGTCTTGTAACATCCAATCATTATTCTCTGTTAAAATTTTAAAATATTTTATCTCCCGACTATGGGTTAATTAGTAAGACTTGTATCATTAAGCCATTATTATCACCGCCCACAAAAAATTCTTAATTTATAAAATTATTTTCTGGCTTTAAATAACCTACAAAGGGTTGATAAGTCGTAAAAGACATAATCAACCAAAGACTTATAAGGTGGTTCTTTTAAAATGATAAGTAACTTTTATTATCAGCCGAAGAAGAAAGTGGCATGTTCTTTTGTTATATTTTGTGTGCAGACGTCTATTTCAGCTTTGAGACAAGCGGGCTTAAAATCAGAATTTGGGTTTGTCCATACCGTGATTGGAGAGATATGATCGATTCTTTGTCATGGACTGACAGCTTGACGAATAAAGACAGGACAGAAGAAATGTTCTTCTATGTGCGCATTTCATTGCAGTGTAAGTCGCGAATATTTCTGTCTTTTCCGCACCTGTTTGCGAAGGCCTCTGTGCGCCTGATGCTCTCTGCACGCCTCACGAATACATTATTTCTGTTGTCTGAGTATTCTGAGATGAAAGATTTCCAATGTTCTCAGAATTTGCTGGACTGATAGCTTCAGATTCGTTTTCGGATTTTTCTTAAACCGTTTTAGCCGAAACAACAAAAATGAGGATACTCGTCGAATTAATTCAGGGGACAAATTATTATTAAGTTTTTTTTATTAATAAAAACGAAAAATCCAACCCTCAATAACATCAACTCCGAACACGCTAACAACATGCTTACTATGTTCGTTACATAACACATACCACTACTCCACATTATACATAACACCACTTAGATTCTGTTACACATAAAATAACATTCATCTTCGAAAATGGGTAAAAGTATAGCCGAAAGCGCTCGGATAAACAAAATGTATATATATAATAAAATATAGTTCTATGATATGCTATATTTTTGGGTTAACATGCTCAATAGCATGGAGATAAATTGGGCATGGAAGTCAACAGACAAATTTCATGCTATATATATATATATATATATATATATATATATATATATATAATAAAAAAATTGACTCTGTACGTATTCAAATCTTAAAATGTTACACAAGTAATTTTTAAGAACCACGAATAACCGGCAGAATCTAACTCCGTTATCGCCCTCGGCTATAAAGCTTTGGACAACGAGGGGAAAAAAAGAAAACTGCGGAGCACCGACAATACATACAGCACTTCACAGCAAAGAAAAAAAAACCTCAAACGGAACAAACCACAAAGAAAGAAAAGTGCTCGATACAAAACTAACCAAAAAGGATTAACTAAGAGGCAGTTACGCAGAGCAAAAACACACGAGAAAAAAATCGCAAGATCGCCAAGACCTACCGCGGTTTCGCACAACGGCTCGTCAGGCCAAAGGTAGACCAAGGACTAATCAAATAAATAGACATCTATTAAAGACTAACCCATTTGGGGAAGGGGGTGTTCGAAGGGGAAAAAAAAAAATTGGGGGGGGGGGGTCACATTAAGGTCCGGTACACTAAGCAAGAAATTTTGTTTTGTGGATTCTACACTTATTTAGTATTTCTGTTTTAGCGTTAATAAGTTTGTTGGCAGGTTCAAATTTAGCTATTGCTAGCTTCTCCTCGTCACATACCCTACAAAATTTATTGTTTTTGTTATCGTTAGGGCACTTTTTTATTATTTCCCATTTCAAAATGGGGTCCTTTTTAATTTTGGTTTTTATTTCCCATACATAGGTAGATAACGCTGTGCTATGCTTATACTTCTCGTTTTTAAAAGAAGTTTTATGGTTGTAAAACCTAATTTTAAAATTATCGTGTGTGGATCCTATGTATGTTTTAGAATACAGTTTCCTATGTATGTTTTTGAATACAGTTTCCACTTCTATATATATATATATATATATATATATATATATATATATATATAGGGTAGCGACTCCGACTGACACCAAATCGATCGAGTTTCGATCACCGCCAGAAGCAAGTGGATGTGTTTAGCCACACTGATGAGCTGTGATACAGCAAAACAGGCTTGTATGTGGATGACTAATATATTATGCTCTCATTACGATTGAGCTCTCTAGAACAAAAATTTTGAATACAGTTTCCACTTCTGCAATATATGCGTGATTCTACAAAAATGAGTTCCTTTGGTGACTGGCGTGTGTATACACTGCTTATTTTAAAATTAAAATTTAAAATTAAAATTTCCATTCTCAGATTCCATTAACCTATGGCATAGGGGGTAGCGACTCCGACTGACACCAAATCGGTTTCAATCTCGGCCAGAAGCAAGTGGATGTGTCTAGCCACACTGAGACAGCGAAACAGGCTTGTATGTGGATGACTAATACATATATATATATATATATACGCTCAGTACAATAAATCTATGAAAAGTTATAGATTTATTCAATATTTCTGTTCTAGATTTCTAATGAGAACTTCTGTTGCAAAATTCAGCTGACCTTAAAAATTCGTAAATTTTCAGTTTTTTTACGTATTATACTAGGTTTCAATTTATATATATATATATATATATATATATATATATATATATATATATATATAGTCTGTGAAATTTAAAAAAGAAATCACTCGACCGGCGGTAGAGAGCGAGGGAAAATTTAGTCGACCCCAAATCATTTTACTCGATCAACTTCATTTTCTTAATAGTCAGCTAACGAAAAAATAGCGTGAATATTGAGTCAAGGATAATATTTTTCCAAATGAGTTTCTAAAAATCTGTAAGCATCTTTAATCTGGGTGACAGAGACATTTTGGCTCCACTCTGGAAATGTTAATTAAACGAATGTTTACACTGACCTGGAGGATAAAAGCGATATCAGGCGCCATGCATAAGACCAAAGATTTCAATAATGTCATTGTAGGTCATTCTAAGTAACTTGTGAATCTTCAATAACATACTTTTGGGTTGTAAAAGGAATCAGATTTCCTTATTCTATATTTGAAGGGACACGTTTCATTGTAAGATTTTTAATCGACTACGGGTGATTAATGCAATAAACTTTAATTGACCAATTAAGTTTTTAATCGACTTAGTCGATCGGGCGAGTGAAATCTTAAAGGCTGTATCAAAAACAAAGACAAATGTCCATATGAACATACACTACCGGCCATAATTATTAGGCAACCCCACTTTTTTAAAAGAAATGATGTATTTCATACTATTTATAGTATTTATTGCTAAGCTGATAATTCTAAATGAAAACAGAATGGTTCTTTTGTTATCATTACTTTGCAAAATTTTACAAGGCAAGAAAGCAAAGATGAACTCGTCTGAAATTTTCTTCATTCTTTCATTGATGAAACTGCAATATAGTTAATCATTAAATATTTATAAATTCATTTGATGCACATGTTTACAATAAAATGTAAACGCAAATTCTACTCCACAGCTTCTTTTCTCGCACTTCCCGCCTGTGGAGTTCCCTTCCGTTTACTTGCTTCACTGACAGCTACAAGAATTTAAATTTAAAGTCAATAGTCGTCTCCGATGTCACTAACCTTCATCCTCTCTCTCATGCTTCTTTTTCCGTCCACTCCACTCTCATCAGTATTCTCGTCCTTTTCTTACCCACTTCCTAACACCCCCTATAACCTGTCACATTTTCTCATAACTTTCCTCCTATGTAAACCCCTACACAACAGTGGCAGTAAAATGCCTTGCTTGGAACGAGATGGTTATATATATATATATATATATATATATATACATATATATATATATATATATATATATGTTATTGTGCATTATTAACAAAAGAACCATTCTATTTTATTTACAATTATTCAATTGACAATAAATACTAAAAAATAGTATAAAATACGTCATTTTTTAAACACTGGGGTGGCCTAATAACTATGGCCGGTAGTGTATGTCTGCAAATCATTCCTTTTCGAGATATTAAGTTTAAAGTAATTTTACGGTAGATGGCGTTGTGTTGCCATATAGACTAGGTTACATCTGTCATTCGTGTACATCTATGGCTACACTGTCTTCACCGTTTAACGTGTGTAGTAGTGGGTTAACTGAGAAGTGTTTCGTTTTATTACTATAGAAGGATATTTATATTCTTTCCTCTCTTTTTCCTTTTTATTCCCTTCTTTTCTTTCTTATTCTTATTCTTATTCTTTCCTCTTCTTTTGTTTGTTTCTTTCTTTCTCTTTCATCTTTTTTCAAACATTCTATCATTATTTTGATTCCTTCCCCATTGTTCATTTTCTTCTTTATTTCTCTCTCTCTCTCTCTCTCTCTCTCTCTCTCTCTCTTTCTTTCTCCTACAAAAGAAAATTATCATTTCTTTCGATCTACCAGATGTCAATGTTTTTTTACTGAGCTAAAAGTAGATTTTCCAACTCAAAGAAAAGCCAACGCCATGAATCTGTTTCAGTGACAAAAATGAATACAATTTACGCGGTAAATTGGTTCGCTCCAGGGTAAACACGTATTCCGAAATATATAAAAAAAAGACCAAAAAAAAAAATGGTTCCTTTAACTAATTCCATAAATAGATATAAAAAAAAAAAAAAGAAAGCGAAAATTCGTGCTAAAAGACTTTGCCCCAAAAAACTTTATCCAGTTACGACAGAAAAAAAAAATTATAAATATACGAATCACCTGTTGACAAATGGATGATCAGGGTTGCTAGATTAGATGACATCACCATTTTGTTATTTTCTGTGTCTTGCCAGGTTGAAAGACCAGCGTAACTAAATTTGGAATTTAGCTCTTTATGAGACCTGTTAAGCTTTAGGATCGGAGGGTCACCACGTGTACTGCAGCTATAGTAGTCTGACGGAGCTATCCCTCCTCAGACTTGTTTTGAATCTTGAGTTTTCGTTTTAGTCTAATTAGAAACAGAGTGGTTGATTGATTTAGTTTTTTGTTTTTTTTTACCAGTTAATCAACACTTTTAAGGTTATTTAAAGTTAGGAACCTCCACAGATTGGCTAAAAATGTGTATATTATGATGAAAATGTCAAAAACTTAATACAAAGTTTTAACAAGATCTTTATTTTATTATTAAGACGAAAGATTAAAAGATATTTTGTTAATAATATTTACTATCCATTTTAGAACGTCTAAAATTTAGCTAAGAATTTAATTATTCTTGTGTAAAAGAAGTGAAATCTTTCGGAAAAGATTAGTAAAGGAAATTTTAGCGTCTTTTTCGTGGTGACAAACGAATTGATTTGGACATTCTTGCAAAAATCAAATTATAGTCAAATTTTAATGAGACTTTCAGGACTTATTCACAAAATAATTAAATTAAATTAAAGAAAGAAAGAAAGAAAGAAAGAAACAAACAAACAAACAAACAAACAAAGGAAATGAACAAGCGATAACCCTCTCGTGCATTTAATATCTGCTTCCGTGAAATGAGGTAATATATAATACCAGGTGAAGAGGACTCAAGGTTTTACTATTTTGAGTGCCCCGGCATTTATTTTATTATGAAAATCGTGGTAAAATACTTTCTATAATTGTTACACACACACACACACACACACACACACACACACACACACACACACACACACACACACACACACGTACAAATTTATTTAATGAAATTTCGAGAAGTTAAATTTCATACCGCTTAATATTTATATTAGTTAAAAGTAGAACGACTCAGTGAAATTAAATCATCAATTTGTTTTTGTAAAAGACAAACCTCCCCCACTTAGCAAAAATCTACTTTTTTTTTTTTTTTTTTTTTTTTTTTTTTTAATCATATCACCCCAAGCAAGGCGATAACGCCACTGATGCGCAGGGGGCTACGTAAGGGTAAAAAGAATGGAAAAGAGAAAGCCGGAAACCGCATCCTAAACAGGAAACAAGGGATGAGCCTCTTCACTTGTTCAATAGATGTGGGTGGAGTGTGAACCGGGCGATAGTTTAGTCTATCTACTAAAAAATGCGTTAAAACTAAAACATTATTTAATTGGAAAAGCTTTTAATTGCTTTTATGAATAAGATATACTATGGAAACTAGAATAATTTTGTAAGAATTGTTTTCATTTTTTTTTTATATTATAATTATTTATAAAGTGTTAAATTTTTAAATTTCAGAATTACTTTGCGCCGGTTAGGTGATAATGTTATTAAGTAAAAACTATCTTACTAATCACAAATGGAAAAGCTTAGTACAATTCATCGAACATAATTATTTTAAAAAGAATTTTGAATTTTTTTGTGTGTATAAACGTGCTTATTTTTGTAAATACGTACGTCTAAACGCGACATTATCAGAAAGTAATCGTAATAAGTACAGTAGATTTAAAGTCAAAGTACCTAAAATTCAAAGGAACAATAGACACGGAAAAATGTTAAAAGATTAATTGGTAGTAAAAGATTATATAAAAAAGGCGCTTACTTTATATTCCTCAAGTAAATTATAAAGATATGTACACTGTCCCAAAAGGTAAATAAACTTCCGTCAATGATGCTGTTAATCTATCAACACCTTCACACTCCACCCACGTCTATTGAACAGGTTAAGAGGCTCATCCCTTGTTTCCTGTTTAGGATGCGGTTTCCTGTTTTCTCTTTTCCAATCTTCTCACTTTTCTTTTTCAATTGGAGTAGATAGACTAAACTATCGCCCTGTTCACACTCCACTCACGTCTATTGAACAGGTGAAGAGGCTCATCCCTTGTTTCCTGTTTAGGATGCGGTTTCCTGTTTTCTCTTTTCCAATCTTCTCACTTTTCTTTTTCAATTGGAGTAGATAGACTAAACTATCGCCCTGTTCACACTCCACCCACGTCTATTGAACAGGTGAAGAGGCTCATCCCTTGTTTCCTGTTTAGGATGCGGTTTCCGGTTTTCTCTTTTCCAATCTTCTCACTTTTTTTTTCAATTGGAGTAGATAGATCTATCTATCTCCCGGTTCACACTCCACCCACGTCTATTGAACAGGTTAAGAGGCTTGTCCCTTGTTCCCTGTTTAGGATGTGGTTTCCGGCTTTCTTTTTTCTGATCTTTTCACTATTACGTAGTCCCCTGTACATCAGTGGCATTACCGACTTGCTCAGGGTGATACGATTAAAAAAAAATAAACAGCTACTCACGTGTAAAAAATGAATTTCTGCGATATTTTAAACTAAAAATGAATTATATTTGTTTCAAATCATAGTAATTAAACTTTAAATTAACTAATAATACTCAAATAAAGTTTCAGAAAACGTATATCAAAAGGAATTATATTATAATGGAAGATGGCTAAAATGACTCTAAAATCAATGTGATTTTAGCAACTTCTACAAGGAAACTTTTTATTTCCAGTTAATTCAATTGAAGAGATTTAATTTAAGTTTTGAAATTTTTGTAACTTAAAACGGTTACTGAATGAGAAATAACCAAAACGGAAGTTGGAAAATGAAATAGTAATCATTATAAAATCAACAAGATACAATACTACGCCAATTGTGTGAAGTAGAAAACAGTTGCTAATGATAAACTGTTGGGGAGACAGCAATATAGATATTTAGCTGTCTCCCCACTTGAGACAAAATGTGGCACAAGGCTTTTTAATGTGGGTAATCCAAGTCATATAGCTCGGGCAAAAATTAAATATCTACTTGCGTCTAAGCAAAGTTAATCGCTAGATAGCAATATAAATCCCCTCACAAAAGTGTGCAACGTATTTGTGAGAATTGGAACAAACCAATTGACGTTCATAGATATGTATATAACAGAAATACAGCAAAGTATATAAGTACAAGGAGTATGTTACCTTAACTGAGCAGATTCAGCAAAAGTTGTAAATTATGCTATCAAAATAAATTACTAAACAAAAGAAACGAGATAATGGGAAATTGTAGACATGCGAATAGACACTCACTTTGCTACACACACAGCAATAAAAAAACAACAAAATCAAACAAAAAGAATACAAGCAATATAAATTAAAAATTAAAAAACTAAAAATTATGACTATAAATACAAATATACGAATACCTAATCACGATAACAAACAGAAAATAATAAACAAAAGCAAAACATACAAGTAATATAAATATGAAAAAATATATACAAATATTCATTCACGACAAAAACAGAAAATAACACAACCACCAAACAAAAAAGCACAAACATAAACCCCACAAACACAAATATACGCAAAACACTCAACCATCACCTAGAAAAATAAACCCTCACGTGGCAAAACATATCAACAGAAAAAAGGTCAAACAAATAAAAGAGCCCAGTACAACAAAAGAGACCAACCCAATATGAAAGAATTAAACACCCATTCACGCGTACACTAAAAAAGACAATCAATAAAAACAAAAATAAATAAAATAAATCAAAGAACTGCAAAAAATAAAAAGGAAAAATCAACAAAAAGAAAAATCACCCAATCACAAACAAGACCACGCCCACAAGAATCACACCATCATCTATATAAAGAAAAAAAAACAATGAGACATAACGGAAAATAGGCCTGACGAGCTTGAACATCATAACTGTGTCCTCACTAAAATTCGAAGTCAGCATAAATCTGCTCAATTAAAGTAACAAACTCTTTGTACTTATCAACGCTCTATCTCTACCTTGATATCAACCACTTTACGATAAAAATTCTGCTCGCCAAAATACATTTTATCAGTAATACCACTAAAAAATAACAAACTTAGCGCTAGACATTATCACAATTATAAACTATATATAATCAGGGACGAACACATTGAATATATATATATATATATATATATATATGGTACGATAGATAAATTGTTTATAAACCTGGCGTGGCGGACAGACATAACCTCACTACTGACCTTAAACGGGATCTACACTCAGTGGTGAATTGGGGCAAACAGTAGCTTGTCAATTTCAATGCGTCCAAGACCAAGCTGTTGTCTGTCAACCATCACAGGCAACCTCTCCTGCCTCCCATAAGCATGGACCAAGCGATTCTCCCGGAGAGTAATACACTACGCCTCCTTGGACTTACCCTGTCCTCAGACCTCAAATGGAACCACTATATTGAATCCATAGCAAAATCTACTGCTAAGAAGGTTGGGTCACTATGTCGATCCAGGATGTTTTTTCCGCCTGAATCCATCCTGCATATATACAAGTCAACCATCCGTCCGTGCATGGAGTACTGCTGCCATTTATGGTCAGGTGCCCCTGCTGTTCTCCTCAGTGTTCTTGACAGGCTCCAAAGGAGAGTCTGTAATGCGATAGGTACTGATCTGGCGGCTCGACTGAAGCCACTTCCCCATCGTCGAAATGTGGCTTCCCTCTATCTGTTCTATAAATACTTTCATGGCTTCTACTCAGACGAACTTAAGTCACTGATGCCTCCTCAACAGGTGTTTACTCGTGCAACCAGACTGGCAACTGGGTCCCACCCATTCACAGTCAGGTTAGCCAAATGCAGACGACAATTCTACTCCTGCAGCTTATTCTCTCGCACTTCCCGCCGTGGAACTCTCTCCCGTATTCTTGCTTTCCTGACGGCTACAACCTTCAGAAATTTAAATGCAAAGTCAATACTCATCTACTAACCACGGGACTCTAGCCCTTCTCCCACCCCGTATATCCTTTCCTTTCCCTCCCCGCTTAAAACTGTTATCACACCTGCATTTTCATCTTTCTATTGCTCCTTTCTAATTGGTTTGTACTCCTCTTCTCTCTCTTTTCTTTCAGTTATGTAGCCCCCCGCACATCAGTGGCATTTACGCCTTGCCTGGAGTGAAATGATAAAAAAAAAATATAACGCAAAAATGAAAATATCACTGACATCTAATTTTAACAGATTTGTTTACTAAAATTACAAAAAAAAAAAAAAAAAAACATCTTGAAATACTAAAGAGTGAATTTATTCAATAAAATCGCCATTGGTTTCAACCACAGCCTCCAGACGACTTCAACATTTCTTACATCTCTTGCAAAAGGTTTCCTGAGTTCTTTTTCAACAAGACAGAGAGTAAACAAAGAATTGGAACTCAGTCTTCCAAAGAGAGCTGTTGTTGATTAGAGGTCCCAATGTGGAAATTATATTCTCTCAGTAAAATCAAATCCACATTTAATTCTTTAATGCGTGATATTATTTTGAAAATAGAAAAACATTTTTAAAATAATACTCTTTATTATATGTACCTTCACTCATTTTAGATACGTACCCTTTAAATTGAATTTTTTAAAATAAAAATTTTTTCTTGAAACTTTTATTTTAGTTTAAATTGAAAGCTAAATGAATAAATTTACTATTTCCAGTAAGCAAAATATTCTGGAGTATTTCAAACAGAAATTATATTGGTTGAAATCTAAAATTTTGAGATTTGTTTTATTTTTTCAATTTTTTAGACATTTTTGAGCGATTGACTCATTCATAAACAAAAGTTCATTCTCAGATTTAAAAATCTTTCAAAAATAAAATATATATCTGTGATACGTTATTTTTGAAAAATTAGCAAATTTAAACATAAATTAATCTGATTTACAGTATTATTACTTATTTATAGTTTGAAATTTAGAATAACACTATTTCTTAAACACAGTGTGTTGATCATTCTGACGTTTTACCCGTATATTTGATGTGATGACAGCCAGACAGATGCGAGATAAGATAAGTGTATGGCGATCACAAGTTACATATTTGTAGAATTTTTTCCTGTAAAAGAAAGAAACCATGAAACGCATGGCATTTTAATGCACACATAGAAATTACCATTCAAAAATAAAAAAAAATCACATACACAAAACAATTAAAGATTATTTTAAAGATACGAAGGCACGACGATTTCTATTAATCTTTTCAATTTTCACTGAGTAAATATAGTCTTCACTTAATAGATGAATAACCTAATGTCTACATATCTTTGAAGCATTTTACAAATATTTTTGAAACTTTATAAATTATAGTCATTATAAAAATTGAAAACAATTTTTTTAAATTTTTCTTCAGACTGCAATGTCATTAATATATATATATATATATATATATATATATATATATATATATATATATATATTATTTAATAAAGCTTATAAAATTAAATAATGTCATAGTTTTATTGCATTTTTTATTTTATTTTATTTTTTGGACATTTTCGGAAATAAAGTCAAAATGTTTGAAAAAATAGTACATAATTTACATTCCCTAATGAGTCCTGCGTTTAACGGATGAAACCTATTTTCTAAACAAAATTTCATTTCTTAAAATTTCATTAATTTACGTGAAGTGGAGTAACAGATTTTTTAAAATAATAATTTCAAAACTAATTCCCTTCATTTGTGAATAAGTTCTGAAAGTTTCATTAAAATCCAACAGCTATTTGATTTTTACAAGAATTTTTAAATTAAATTTTTTTCACCGGAAAAAAGCTGAGTTATGTAATACTAGCAGTATAGCCCGGCGTTGCTCGGGTGTAATAAAAGCTTTAAAACTAATCCATGATGCTGGAGTTCAAATTATTTGGACGTTGACACCAAAGACTAAAAAGCAATAGTTGTTTCCAGTTAAAGCGAAACTGTAAACTGAAAAAAAAAATTAATGGATGTAAGTCAAATTTTGATTTCCTGGTATCGATATCAAATAAGGTTTTTTCGTCGTAAACTGAATTTTAAAGGCTAAATAAGTCCTCTGAGTAAATGGTATCATGGCTGAGACTAAGAACTACAATTATACCTACTTAGAGCCAAACCCGAAGCAAAAACTAAAATAAAAGGGCTGAAAAAATAGACATACAGGCAGATAAACAGACACACACACAAACATCTTGCCTTTTATAAATATATATTATCGATTTTCTGCACTATTGTAAGAACTGCAACCTTGAAACTTCTGAATATCATTTCTTATGTCTTTGTCTATGAGTGTATCAAATTTGATTAAAATCGGACCACTCCTTCTATAACCCGATTTTTTCGATTATCGATTTTCGATATTTATCGGGGGTACCTCAACACAAAACCTAGCTAAGAACACTCGCAGACGCTTATAGTACAACTGTGTAAATTTTCAAGAAAATCGGTTCAGCCGTTCCGGAGTCTATAGATAACGGACACACACACAGAGACACACACAGAGACACATACAGACACAGACAAATTTCCATTTATAAATAAGTTTAGATAGATTACATTATTCATTGTAAACTCTCGTAACGATTTCGTTACCAGCAAGCAAAAATCAGAACTGGATTTTTTACCAAAATTTCGAACATGTTAGAAAGGATTAAAACTTTTAAGAAAATTAAAAAATACTTTGATCTTTTCTCTTAACAATAACATAAATATTTTGATGAAAAACTTCGTTTTTATTCAATTTGGGGCTATTTTTATTTCAAACTATGCTGTTTTTTCAGCGATTTAATGGAGGTACCTACTTTACTGTAATACACTTTTTAAGCATATTGACAATCTATTTTATTTGTGTTTAGTTGACGCAACAGACGGACAAATCTGAAATTTGAATTCATTCTATCTTTCGCGACAATGTCTGTTACGCCCTCCACTTTGTAATTGAAAGAACAATATTGAAAAATGATAGCCACAATAATAATAATAATAATAATAATAATAATAATAATAATCAGAATGTCAACATTTATAATATCAACGCCGATGATGATAGAATTGACGATTATATCAGAAATGGTGAGAATCACTTCTATTCTGATAGTGCAACTCTGAATCGATGTCTTGGTCAATAATTGAATTGATTTTGTTTTTCTCTGCAAATTTTCTTTCATTCATTAATTAAGCTTCGGCAGTAACATCATTGATTAGAAAAATAGCCACGAATCAGTATAACATCGTAGAAACTGATTTCTGACCTCATTTTTAATTTGTGCGTTCATATCTTTCTAGTGAATATCTTCGAAACAACAACAAAATAATTATATATGTATATATGACAATTTACACTTTTATTTCTTTGTATTACTGTTTGCATCTATTATTTATTTTAGTTATATTTTACACCCTTTGTTAAATTATTGTATTTCAGTTTACACTCTTCATTTCTTTTTATAAAACATTACGTTATACATTTCTTAGTGTTACTGTTTAAGCGCTTCGTTTATGTCTTTCAGTTCTTTTTACACCTTCTTTTTGCGGTTCATTTTACGTCCTTCAATTACTAGTATTAAGTTTTACACCCCTTATTCCGTTGCAAGTCACTTTACACTCTTCGTTTCTTTGCAAATCACTTTACACCTTCTGTTTCACTGCAATTCATTTTAAGCCCTCCTGTTTTTGCAGTTCACTTTACACCTTTTCGTGTGTTTGCATTTCACTTAACACCCTTTGATTTTTTGCATTTCAATTTACATCCTTCATTTCTTTGCATTTCAATTTACATTCTTTGTTTCTTTGCATTTCCCTTTACACCCTTTCTTTCATTGCAATTCACTTTACACCTTCTGTTTTTTGTAATATACTTTAAGCCCTCCGGTTCTTTGCAGTTCACTTTACACTCTTCGTTTGTTTGCATTTCATTTTACACCCTTCGTTTGTTTGCATTTCGTTTTACACACTTCGTTTGTTTGCATTTCGTTTTACACACTTCGTTTGTTTGCATTTCACTTTACATCCTTCGATTCTTTGCATTTTAGTTTACACTTTTGCAATTCAATTACACCTTTCGTTTTTTTTTCTTTTTTGCATTTCAGTTTACACCCTCTGGTTCTTTGCAATTCACTTTAAATCCTTTCTTTCTTGCCATTCACTTTACATTTTTTTTTTTTTTTGACTTCAATTTACAACTATGTCTTTTTTTATATAAGCTTTATATCCTTCGTTTAATTTTTTTGGGGGAGTTTCACTTTACACTTCTTGTTTCTTTGTAATTCACTTTACATACTTTGTTTCTTAGCGATTCACTCCACACTCTTCGTATCTTTACATCTTACTCATCTCACTTTAATTCTTTGCAATTCACTTTATATCCTTCATTTCTTAGCATTTTATTTACCACCTTTGTTTCTTTGCAATTCAGTTTAAAACCTTTTTTTATTTAAATTTACAACCTTTTATACGCATTTTGTACCCTTCGTTTTTTTTGTTTTTGTTTTTTTTAATTTAATTTGCACTCTTCGTTTCTTTGCATTTCACTTTACACCGTACGTTTCTTTGCAATTCAATTCAAACCCTTCGTTTCTTTGCAATCTACTTTACATCTTTTGGATCTTTGCAATTCCCTTTACACCTTTAATTTCTTTACATCTCACTTTACACACTTCGATTCTTTGCATTTTAATTTACACCCTTCGTTTCTTAGCATTTATCTTTACACCCTTCCTTTCTTTGCAATTCACTCTACACCCTTCGTTCCTTTTCATCTCAGTTTACACACTTCGATTCTTTGCATTTTAATTTACACCCTTCGTTTCTTAGCATTTATCTTTACACCCTTCCTTTCTTTGCAATTCACTCTACACCCTTCGTTCCTTTTCATCTCAGTTTACACACTTCGATTCTTTGCATTTTAATTTACACCCTTCGTTTCTTAGCATTTATCTTTACACCCTTCCTTTCTTTGCAATTCACTCTACACCCTTCGTTCCTTTTCATCTCAGTTTACACACTTCGATTCTTTGCAATTGATGTTACAACATTCGTTTCTTTGCATTTTATTTTATACTCTTCAATGTTTTGTATTCCGCTTGACACCCTTGTGTTGTTTTACCCTTCAGCCTTCTTATAAATTTGATTATCATGTTCAATTTCGTGGAAATAAAACAATATACTTAATGTTCATTAAATCAACTAACTTTCCCTAATATGAACCATCATCTCACACACACACACACACACACACACACACACACACACACACACACACACACACAAAGAATTTCAGTAAGGTCATCGAACCGTGGAGCATCGTGAATATTTACAAAACAGATTTCACACTTCCAATCATTCCCATGCATTTTTTATAAACTGAAAAATTTGAATAGCTTTTGGTCTTGATTCGAATTTTATTCAGTCAGTTAAGTGCCATACAAGATACACGCTTTGGACGATCATGTCTCGAAAGAGACATGGCTGACTAGGCAGAAGATTATCCCGCAGTAGGGTGTCATTGCTTTCTGAGTTAGACTGGTTGCCAGCCAAGGCTAAAGAACCTAGTCTGTCCTAATATCTAACCCATAACTGGAGGGAAGAGACGGATTAATAACTTACCCAAAGGTATTTGTGTGTAAGTGAATGCAAGGAATTCAACTGGAATTCGAACTCGGCTCCCCGATTTGTCGTTCCGAGCCGATATCCACTCCACCACAACGCACATCCTCGAATTTTATTAGCGTTCCTAAAATAATAAAAAGCATTTTCTTATTCTTCTTCCATGTACCGTGTTCCTTCAAGATGTAAGCGATCATGGCCCTTCACATCTACCTAGATGTATACCTCATAACACCTTTTCTCCTGTTATTTCTCGCAAATGATGCCCCGGCATCCACTTTCTTAAGCCCATCATGTATGTCACACGTTGCTTTCCACTGTCTCTCTTTCCCTCTGTCTGCCCTGTGAGTATTAGATTATCTAAGCCTTTCTTCCTCATTATGCGTCTCAGAAATTCCAGCTGTCTCTTCCTGGAATTAAGTATAATTTTTCTTTTCGTTTGCATCCTCTCCAAAACCTCGTTGTTGCTCACATGTTCGGTCCATGGTATCCTCAGCATCCTTCTGTAGAACCACATTTCGGTTGTTTCAAGTCTTTCCTTCATCTTTGATGAGATTGGCCAGCATTCTCTGCCATATTGAAAGACAGGCATTGAAAGACTTTTTACTTTGTTTCCAATTAAACTTTCATGTCTCTCAATACTCTGCTTAGCTTTTGGGATGAGTCCTTCGCTAAGTCAGTACACCTTGTAGCGGATGAGAAATTAATTAAAAATCAACCGTCTTCTTCACTTTTACAAAAATTCACAATGACATGTGAAATCCTGGTTTTCCCAAATGAAAAAAGGATTGACCATGTGCTTAAAGAAAAAGTCGAAACCAGATTTCGCAAGTGGGTGTTAAAATGATTTTTGGACAATGAGAGCGATTTGTAAGACCAAAAAGGACTTTGCGAATAAAAAAGAACTTCATCACAGTCAGTCAGTCAGAGAGTCAGATGGGAGCCACAAGACGAAACATCTAAAATGTAACTTCGACTTCAAGCGACTCGGACATTGTTCTCTTTATCCTTATCTCTTTCAACAATTACTACTAAGAACATTCTGTACGAACTCTTGATACCCTTAACTTTCTCACTGAATATTAATTTCTACGAATTCTTGTTATTCCTCTTTTTAATAAATTTCCATTTGGACAGGAAAAATGTATATTTTATTCTTACACTTTTCCACACAATTCCACAAATTCCATCCTGCCGACAACCAACGTTCTGATAATTCTGATGATGATAATTCTGCATAAATCCTGTAAGCTGCAGGGCATTTGGTGATGGCTGACACAGGCCGAACCAAGAAACATTAACCAGCTCCCTACGCTACAACCTTCAGATCTCAGTGTTCCGTCCTCTGTTAGAGCACTTCTCGGGTATTTAACGAAAATAAACTTTTTCCATCATCGAGTTAGAACGAATACACAAAAATACACCTGTTTTCATAATTTAAAAAAAAAAAAGACATAAACAACAAAACCGACCTTGAATTCCATCTACTGTTAGAAAAGAACAGAGAGGTGATTCTACCAACGAACGCCAAAAATACGAAAGGGCAGAACATGTGAGCAACAAGTAAGTCTTTAGAATGATATTAAGTACAAAAAAGTATACTTAGAATCAGAAAGAGAGATTGAATTTTGTAAGTTAATAATGTGAAAACAGAGTTCAGGCAATTTAACACATATAGGAAGTTAACACTTACATATATAAAATGTATTATATATATATAAGAGTTAGCAGTAGGAATTTAACATTTACATGATGGTTTTAAAATAATAGGAAGTAAAAAGAAACGTACACTTACAACCAGAAAGAGATATTAAACACATATGAGATACATAATGTGAAAAAATAACCCAAGGAATTTAACAGTTGCAAGACAAGAGAGGCAGGTTGAAACAACGAGTAAGCTTATTAGAGAATTCATGCAACTGGATGGCAAGACTGGGACAAAGAGATAAAAGTTAGAGCAAGAGGCAGTTGTGCAGGGTAATAGTCACTGACGTCTTGAAGTGATTTGTGCTTATAAATAGTTGTTGAGGTAGCAGCATATGGAAATGATACTATCACCAACTTTTCTTCTTCATACAATCTGCAGACAACATCACTGCTGCAAGGTCTGGCCTTTTTCAATACACTCCAGCTCACATTAAGATTTTTATCATTTTTTCTTTTAATTTCCACATATAGTTTCCTAGTTTGGTACAATTCCTAAGGATTTCTGGCTTGAATGATGATTTGTGGTTATACCATCGTTTTTTAAAATTGCCTTAAGTTCATCCGACGTATATTTTGCTCTGTCCATTTATATCTTGAACTTCTGTTTTGTAGATAACTCCTTCAGCTTTACAAACTACATCGTGAACATTATATATATATATATATATATATATATATATATATATGTGTGTGTGTGTGTGTGTGTGTGTGTGTGTGTGTGTGTGTGTAGCAGTTTTCGAGGCTGAAGTGAAACACTGCGCAAGTTCAAATCCCAGTCGATTTTCCAACTCGCGCAAAATACTCTCCACATGCATGATTAAAATAGCATAGTTCACTAGGTTTAGTTAACAACCAGCCTCAGGGAAAGACAACCCTGAACTGCAAAACGATTAGGCGTTAAGCTGACAATTACACCGCGTATAATCTTATTTGCTTCGATAACAAGTGCAGCACCACGTAACAGACTACGCCTGGGGTCGTATGCTCTAACAGACAATGCTACAGAGTTAACACAGCAGGAAGCCAGTGGTGTAGAACATTTCCAGACTATTACACGGTGGGGTCACCTAAGAAACATTACTTATCGATAGTAATAAGATTGAATTTAAGAAAACTAGATTCGATCAAGAAAATCCAATATCTGTGAAGGACAATTTTTCAATCAATTACTAATAATTTTCCTGCTTTGTGTTGTTACGTGTTAAGTGTAACAAAAGAAAAAAACCTTTTGATTAATCAAAAGTCAGAGATAAATCAAAAACAAATATTTACTTTACCAAAACATTAAATAAAAATATTTATAAATATACAGTTTTTGCATTCAAAAAGAAAAACAGAGTTTACTACCGGTAGGCGAAGTGTTACGAAGGAGAAGGAAGGTGTCAAATATCTTTACCCAGTTAAGATATCAAAGAAGTTTAAGTGCTATACTTTTTGGAAATCCTCAGATGTGTGTATAAAGAATAATTATTTGTTCGGTCAATGAAAGAGTCAAAAATATCTATTTACCCATATAGTTCCATGAGGTTCTCTTTCCGGTTTTAGTTGGTCGGCAACTTTTCTTAGAGATTCTTTCGCCTGGATGCACAGATCCACGCATCGGGCCAGAGTTGATAATGTCAGCAAATCCTGTTAACAACTGACTACTCTCTTACCAAAACCTATTTTTATAGGGGCTAACACCTAATTTGCATATTCTAGAATCTTTTAAAATTCTCTAGATTTTACTCGAATTTTCTTGGACATTCTAGCATCTTCCAAACGTTCTATTTCTAATTTTCTTATTTTGACGACTACTTCATGAATTAAAACTTTTTTGTAATAACAAGTAGAAATCAAATGAATCCATTAATACAACTTTTCAGATATTATTAATATTATTTTATATATAAATGCATCCTCGTAACAGTGTCAATAAATAATTGTCTGACTGCCAGATAAGACAGAAATCATTTTTTGACTTAATAATTCTTTATAGAAAAATTAATCATATTTTGTTGCATGCATTTAGAAGATATTAATTTCAGATTCCTTTAAAAGCGCTTTGTTGACAACTCTATTAGGTTGATTATTATTATTGGACTGAATGATTTACGACACATCAACCTTGTTCCGATTATTTTTTTTTTAATCATTTCACCCCGAGCAAAGCGGAAACGCCACTGATGTGCAGGGGGCTACATAAATGTAAAAAGATTAATTAGAAAAGAGTGAGGAGTACAAACTAGTTAGAAAGGAACAATAGAAAACTGAGAAAGCAGGTGCGATGACAGATACATAGGTGGAGAGAAAGGGAAGCTAATACGGGGGTGGGGAGAGAGCTAAAGTCCAGTGGTTAGTAGATGAGTATTGACTTTGCATTTAAATTTCTGGAGGTTGTAGCCGTCAGGAAAGCAAGAATACGGGAGCGAGTTCCACAGGCGGGAAGTGCGAGAGAAGAAGCTGCAGGAGTAGAATTGTCGTCTGCATTTGGCTAACCTGACTGTGAATGGGTGGGAGCCAGTTGCCAGTCTGGTTGCACGAGTAAACACTTGTTGAGGAGGCATCAGTGACTTAAGTTCGTCTGAGCAGAAGCCATGAAAGTATTTATATAACAGACAAAGGGAAGCCACATTTCGACCATGGGGAAGTAGATGCAGTCGAGCCGCCAGATCAGTACCTATCATATTACAGAATCTACTTTGGAGCCTATCGAGAACACTGAGGAGAACGGCAGGGGCGCCTAACCATAAATGGCAGCAGTACTCCATGCACGGACGGATGGTTGACTTGTATATATGCAGGATGGATTCAGGCGGAAAAAACATCCTGGATCGACATAGTGACCCAACCTTCTTAGCAGTAGATTTTGCTATGGATTCAATATAGTGGTTCCATTTGAGGTCTGAGGACAGGGTAAGTCCGAGGAGGCGTAGTGTATTACTCTCCGGGAGAATCGCTTGGTCCATGAGAGGTTGCCTGTAATGGTTGACAGACAACAGCTTGGTCTTAGATGAATTGAAGTTGACAAGCCACTTCTTGCCCCAGTTCACCACAGAGTGGAGATCCCGTTCAAGGTCAGCAGCGAGATTATGTCTGTCCGCCACGACAGTTTTCTTACTGGTGCGGGAGTATATTGTAGTGTCATCTGCGTAGATGCCTACTTGGGACTTGATCTCATCTGGGAGGTCGTTGATGAAAATAAGGAAGGGCGTCGGGCCCAGCATAGAGCCATGTAGGACACCAACATTCGTGCTGTAGGACGAACAGGCACGCACATTCAGAACGACCTTCATTTTGCGGTTATTTAAGAAAGATTGATTTAGGTCAAGCGGGCAACTGGTAATACCATAACCGCGTAGTTTGCATAGGAGGCCAGAGTTCCAAACCCTGTCGAAAGCCTTGGAGATGCCCAGAGCAACCGCGCAAGCCTCGTCACACTCATCAAGGGCCTGTAGCATGTACTCCGTTACGGTTGTTAGCAGGTCGGCCGTGGACCTGGCAAAGCGGAATCCATATTGCCTGTCGGAGAACAGTTTGTGGGCGGTGAGATGATGAACTATTTCAGTATTGATTATAGCCTCGAATACTTTCCCGAATATCGGTAGAAGACTGATAGGGCAATAGTTGGATGGGTCCGAGGGTTCACCACAATTCTTGAATACAGGAACGACTGAAGAGAACTTCCAGCATGCAGGAAAGCAGGAAGCAGAAAGGCAGTAAAATAGTTTAGAGAGGACAGGGGAAAGTTCAGGAGCACACCTCTTAAGGACTAACACCGGGATTCCATCGTCTCCACACGCCTTATGGGGGTCGAGTTTTGAAATTACTCTGGATACTACTGTCGGGGTAATATATACGTCGTGCAATTTGGCCTCAGTTCTAATAGGGAAGTTGGGTGGGTGTACTCTGGACGAGTCGAATGTGGAGTTAGATGAGAATCTGTGAGCAAAGGACTCGGCTTTGTCCGCAGATGACGTGAGAACCTCAAATCCATGGATTAAAGGAGGTATTGAGGATTTCCTATTGTTGAGCACTCGTTTACAAGTCCTCCAATAGTCCTTGGAGCCGAACTTGCGGTCAGCTATGTGCTGTCGCATTCTCTCAGCAAACAACTGTTTGGCGTCATTTAGGGTTCTCTTGCACTCATTGCGAGCAGATATGAACAGGCGTCTATTGTGATCAGTTGACTGTCTCCGGAATAGACGGAAGTAATGGTTCCTGTGGGCAATGGCGGCTGAGCAGGCCGGAGAGAACCTCGGAGAGGAATGAGGTTTTAAGCAATACTTCCTGGTGTGTATGAAGGCATCAATGCCAGCTTTCACCCATGACGAGACCTCAGAGGCACAGTCATCAACTGATAGGTTGAACACTTTTCCTCAAGGGACGTCGCAGAGGAAATCGCGAAAGGCATCCCAGTCAGCTTTTTGGTAGAGGTAGGAGGTCCTATAGGTAGGGGACTCCTGGGGGGAGTGAGATTGGAAAGAAATACTGAGAGAGACTACAGCGTGGTCGGAGTTGCCGAGAGGGCAAAGCTGCGGGACTTGACAGGAGTCAGGCGCAGAGGTGAAACATATATCTAGTAGTGAGGAGGGAGTGCTTGGGAAGCGAGTGGGGAAGTCTACCACTTGCGTAAGGGATTGGTAAATAGCAAAGTTCATGGCGTGAATGACCGCTGGATCAGTAACGGCGTTTTCAAGCCACTCAGAGTGGTGGGCATTGAGCTCTCCAAATACAAATATGTGGGCGAATGGGTGATAGGAAATAGCCTTATCTATGTCGTCAGCAATGCTATCTAGTAGGGAGCAGTCAAGAGAGGAGGGAGAACGGTAAAGAAAGAATAGGTAACTAACCGAACTGAGGAGAGACAGGCGGAGACATATGTATTGGTGGTCAGTAGATTCGAGTGAAGTCACCCTAGCTATGGGGAGGTGTTCGCTGACATAGACACCCAGCCCATGCATGTGGACAGTGGAATCCTTCCTTAAAAGGGGAAGATAACCAGGGATGAAGAGGTCAGAGGAGGGAATAGCTGAGTTGAGGTTAGTTTCGCAGAGCGCAAGGATGTCAGGGGACTTTTCATGCAAGGACGCTTCTACACTAGGAAAGTTAGTACGAATGCCCCGGATATTAGTGAAGGAAAGGTTAATGGGTTTAGGTGGTTTGGATTTAACTGGTTTAGGGTCATTTCTGATTTGTTTAGTCATTATTCTGTTTGTAGAAAGGGGCCTAGGGTAGAGGATACAGGCGGTCATTATCCACGATCTGTGCTGGGAGAGAAACTGGCTAGGGCTGCAACAAGGTGTGGCCTCGGGGTTGCCCACGGAAAGCGCTTGCAGGGACACCTATCCATGCGCGACATGGCACTACAAGAACCCCGATATTATACAACTGTTGATCAGAGCAGCCGCTCTTGACGCTACGCAAGAGTTAGGGCTCCTAACTACCAGTCGGAAGCAGCAACCAGGAAACTGCCAACCCGGTACCCTCACAGTGATGAGCCGTTGCCACCAACCGGCCAGATCGCAGGAAACTCACGGAAGCACCAATACCAAGGTCTGAAGAGAGAAGAGAAAGCCGGAAACCATATCCTAAACAGAAAACAAGGGGCAAGCCTCTACTCCAGTTCAACAGACGTGGGAGGAGTATGGACCGGGCGATAGTGTGACCTATCTACTTCTATTAAAAAAAAAACGAAAAAATACAGATTTAACAAATAATTCGTAACATACCTCACAGTTTAACACAGGAAATTTGAATTAAGAAAGTTTCACTCTTCAATTCTTGCTTTTCCCAAAAATCAACATCGAGTTAAGCTGCTTGGTAAATTTGAATTTAAAGAACAGACCATGGCGGGGAGGGGTAACAAGTGGCTGCTGATACCTTGGCCAGGATAGCTTCGCATAACAGAATAAATAAATAAATAAAAATCCCAAACTTTTTTTTTCCAAATGAAGAATGAACGTCAAAAAGTGAGGAAAAAAAAAAACGAAAAAATACAGATTTAACAAATAATTCGTAACATACCTCACAGTTTAACACAGGAAATTTGAATTAAGAAAGTTTCACTCTTCAATTCTTGCTTTTCCCAAAAATCAACATCGAGTTAAGCTGCTTGGTAAATTTGAATTTAAAGAACAGACCATGGCGGGGAGGGGTAACAAGTGGCTGCTGATACCTTGGCCAGGATAGCTTCGCATAACAGAATAAATAAATAAATAAAAATCCCAAACTTTTTTTTTTCCAAATGAAGAATGAACGTCAAAAAGTGAGGAAAAAAAAAAACGAAAAAATACAGATTTAACAAATAATTCGTAACATACCTCACAGTTTAACACAGGAAATTTGAATTAAGAAAGTTTCACTCTTCAATTCTTGCTTTTCCCAAAAATCAACATCGAGTTAAGCTGCTTGGTAAATTTGAATTTAAAGAACAGACCATGGCGGGGAGGGGTAACAAGTGGCTGCTGATACCTTGGCCAGGATAGCTTCGCATAACAGAATAAATAAATAAATAAAAATCCCAAACTTTTTTTTTCCAAATGAAGAATGAACGTCAAAAAGTGAGGAAAAAAAAAACGAAAAAATACAGATTTAACAAATAATTCGTAACATACCTCACAGTTTAACACAGGAAATTTGAATTAAGAAAGTTTCACTCTTCAATTCTTGCTTTTCCCAAAAATCAACATCGAGTTAAGCTGCTTGGTAAATTTGAATTCAAAGAACAGACCATAGCGGGGAGGGATAAAGCCAGAAAATATTTTTAGATCATAAGAATGTTTAGCAAATAATACGATTTACTGATACAAGTTGTACTCATAGCCGGAGAGAAGAAATGGATTAATACGTGTCTCAAGAATGTTTGAGCGTAAATAAATGTAACGAACCCAACTGGATTTGAAACTCGGCTATTCGATTGATATGTACTTTACTTTTTGTCGAAAATTCTCTAATTTCAAAATCTTCGATCTATCTTAAAAAATTTAAAAAGACGCAGAGGAAGCCCAGGTAACAATTGGTCAGTCAGTCAAGTGCCATACGTGATACACGCTTTGGGCGATCATGTCTCAAAAGAGACATGACTGACTGGGCAAAAGATTATCCAACAGTAGGTTGCTTTGCTTTCTGTGGTAGACTGGTTGCCAGCCAAGGCTATAGAACCCAATCTGTCCTGTTATCTGACTCATAGCTAGAGAGGGATAAGATGTATTATATTATTAAGTAGTAATTAGTAGAGGTTCAGTTTATTACTTCATAACAATATAAAACTGATCCCCAACTTTATGACAGAGACATGACTGACTGGACAGAAGATTATCCAGCAGTAGGTTGTCATTGCTTTCTGTGGTATTCTGGTTGCCCGCCAAGGCTATCCGTCCTATTATTTAACCCATAACTGGAGGAAGGAGGCTGATTAATACATTTCCCAAGGGTATTTGTGCTTAAGTGAATGCAAGGAATTCAACTGAAATTCGAAATCGGCTCCCCGATTTGTCGTTCCGAGCCGATATCCACTGCATCACAACGCATATATGGTAGATTTACACAATTGGCAGATTTTTGAAAAAGATGCCGTTCGCAACGAAGCAACACAGATGAGGAGCTAACAATAGAAGCCGCCTTGTCTATTAACAGGGCCCCTTTTACGCCCAATGCACAATCACATTTTAATCAGGTGAAAGAAAACAAGAAGATGAAGTTAAATCTCCCGAGCAACCAACAGCAGTGCTTCAACCGCTAGGGGGGGGAGTTCATCGCTGGTAACATTTTTATTTTCCACATCTTACGCTCATACTAGAATGTGCTTCATGGTGCAGTAGATATCGGCTTGGAACGAGAAATTGGGGAGCCGAGTTCGAATACCAGTTGAATTCCTTGCATTCACTTACGCGCAAATACCCTGGGAAAGTTATTAATCCGTCTTTTCCCTCCATTTATGTGTTAAATAACAGGACAGATTGGGTTCTATAAGGCTGTCAACTAGAAAATAATGGCAACCTACTTCGGGATAATCTTCTGCCCAGTCAGTCATGTCTCTTTCGATCATGTCATGATCGCCCAAAGCGTGTATCACGTATGGCACTTAACTGACTGACGCTCATACAACAGTAACCCTATATCTTGAGTGCCTTTTGGGCCTTTTATTAGTTATATAAAATAATAAGTTTGAAGAGAAACTGAACGATTACGAAGGTTATAAGATTTTCTAAAGAAAATAAACTTTTTTTAGACACGAAACAGCATCACCAGCGAAAAAGAATTTTATTTTAACGCAATCTACGTGAGCGTGACAAAACGTGATTCACGTTAAATGGCTTGCTTCTTTTTTTAAACTCTATTGTTATAGAAAATAGAATTTAACTAAAATTAAACCCATTTTTACTTTTATTTGCGCGTTTACTTATTTAAAGGCTCACGTATTCAACATTGTTTCACTAGTTAGTAAAAGTGATAAGCTGATATAGTCCGGATATTAATCGAAGGAGATGATCATGATTCAGACGATGTATTGCATTTGCATGATATACGATGTTTCACCGATGTATTTCTGGACGCCATGTTTAATTCTTATCTGCCAGATATTTTTGCTTTTTTTTAATCGTATCACCCCGAGCAAGGCGGTAACGCCACTGATATGCAGGGGGCTACGTAATAGTGAAAAGATTGGAAAAGAGAAAGCCGGAAAACACATCCTAAACAGGGAACAAGGGATGAGCCTCTTAACCTGTTCAATAGACGTGGGTGGAATGTGAACCGGGCGATAGATAGATCTGCTATGTAAAGTTAATTGCTTCTTTTACTTTGATTACAATTGTGTTTGTGATGGTTTCTATATCGAGATTAGCTAAATTTCTCTCAGGTGTATTAGTTATCGAGTTTGTTAATAATATAATCGGCCTTATTTTTTAGTTTTAAAAAAATGCAGCGTTTATATAGTTAACGGGAATCACGTTCTATCACAGCAATATAGATTTGATTTTCTTTCTTACCTTGTCTAGGGGTCCCCCCAGTTTTATTTTTGTGCCTGATTATATATTTTATGTATCACACACATCTTTTAAGACTGTACCAGTCAATAATAATTCCTGATAGAACTCTTCGCTCTGTTAAGACCGCCTTGCTTATTGGTTATCGCATTTTTCAGAGGAAATTATTTGAAGATATTGCCTGTTTTCAATAGAACAATAGTTAGCATGTAAAAATAAAACTGAACATAGAATAAGCTTCGCAGAGAGTAGTTTCATACAACACCACAAAGTGCCGCAAAAACAAAACATTAACAAAATCTCTAGTTATATTCTTAAATAGCGCCATCAGATTGAGACTTTTATGTGGTTGGAATTCAAATAGTACATCTATTCAACTTGTACAGCGAGACTATTTTGAGGACCCTAGATGTTATGCCAGGATTTGTTATCGAGGGCCACAATTTGAACAACATAAAATATGCAGATGATACAGTGCTGATTGCAGACACGGATAGGAAACTACAAGACCTCCTATAGAAGGTAGCTGAAGAGAGTGACAAAAAAGACTACAAATAAACTGCAAGAAAATCGAATGCATGGTCATCAGCAAAATGAGCAACCCAAAACGCCAAATACAGGTGGGGGATACTAAAATCAAGCAGATACAAAAATTTAAATACCTGGGAAGTGTTCTAACAGAAGAAGGAAAGTGCGACATTGAGATTCGAAGGCGAATTGGCACGGCAAAGGACGCGTTGCAGAAGCTGAGTAAAGTATTGAGACACAGGAAAATTTCACTAGAAACAGTGAAGTGAATTGCTATGTGATGTCAGTTCTTCAATATGGCAGTGAATGTTGGACAATATCATCAAAGATGAAGGAAAAACTTGAAGCAACTGAAATGTGGTTCCACAGAAGGATGCTGAGGATATCATGGACCGAGCATGTGAGCAATGATGAGGTGTTGGAAAGAATGGAAACAAAACGGAAATTACTACTGAGCATCAGGAAGAGACAGCTAAAGTTCCTGGGATATGCAATGAGGAAGGAGGGCTTGGAGAACCTGATACTAATAGGCCAGTTATAGGGAAAAAGAGACAAGGGAAAGCAGCGGATAACATATTTGAAGGACCTGAACAGGTGGATGACAGAACGGGGGCTGCAAAATATTCGGGAGAAAGCGTGCTAAGAGCCACCAGGGATAGGGAGACGTGGAAAACCATGATCGCCTACTTCCTGAAATGACAGGGCACAAAGACGAAGAAGAAGAAAAAGAAGAAGAGAAAGAAGAAGAATGTATGGCACTATCCTGTTCAGAAATACCTATACTGTCAGCTGTAAACAACCACTTCCTAAGATCAATGTTGGAAAGTTTTGGGGTGTTCGCAAATATTAACCGTTTTTTAACATTGTGGACTGGCGCTACAGAATCACAAACAAAAAACTGTAACAAATAACAGCAAACACATCACTTGAAGACTACCCACAGCAGCAACAAGTAAAATGGTTAGCACAACTAACTCAAAGAGAAAATACTGATATAATTAAATTTTAGCATTCTACACCTCTTAAAATAAAGGGTTAGGTGGAGATCCCCGTCAATACTGTAAAGAGCTATTAACAGTTTATGAACTTGAGAAATGTGTTTTTATAAAAGTGTCTTTTAATAGTGTCTTTTAATTTCAACTGGTAGTAACACTGGCTACTCGGCCAGTTAATGCAGAATGTTTCCTTATAAGGAATGAAGGGTACCAGACAAACGGCACTGTGGTACGTATGGGTACACATTGCGTTTTATATGTCAATATTTTTGTTTCTTCGTTTCCTTTCTTTCTTCATTTTTTATCTTTCTTTCCTTCCATCTTTTTTCAATTGTTTTTACTTTTTCTTTCGTTCTTTCTTTCATTTTTCTTTATTCTTTCTCCACTTTTGTTTACTTTTTCATTTATTTCATTTGTTTTTTTTTGTCTCGTTTTTTTCTTTTTCTTATTTAACTTTCATTTATCTTTCTTTCTTTTTTCTTTCTTTCTTTCTTTTTTCTTTCTTTCCTTTTTCTTTTGTTCTGTATTCTTTTTATCCATCTATCAATCTTTATCATCTTTCTTTCTTTCTTTCTTTCTTTCTTTCTTTCTTTATCCGAATGATATTAATTCTAGAAATGAGGATTAAAATGAAATTCAATGCATAGAGCACAATTCAGTGGCAACAAGCGATAATAGCACAAGTAATAATTCTTTTTTCTTTTTTTTACTATCAAATCCAATTCTCTCTGAAAGGAAGGAAGAATTTCTTTCTCATTTTGAAAATCTTTTTAGAGTTAAACGTGATTCGCAGCTGTTTTTTTGTGAATCGCATTTACCTCCCGCCACCTTTCGAAAAAAAAAAAAAGAAGACATTCTACTGATATTTTACTGCGTACCACGAAAATCACGCGATTTCTGATTGGACGAGACTTAAAATTGATCAGATCTCATGCAGTCGTGATAAATGCCAGGTGGGTTTGAATACTATATTAATGAAGAAAGTTTTTCATTTTCTTAAAGGAGGTAACTTTAAAAAAAATAGCTCGTAGAAATTTTCTAATTGCCCTCCACCATCCCCGGAATTTTCATTATAGGAATGCATGTTTTGTTCAAAGAATAGCGAAACATGTTAACCAAATTTTAAACACCGGACGATTAACAGCATAAATTCTATACAAGTTATATCTCAACATCTTTTTGGAAAACAACGAACGTTGATCGAAAAAAAAAACAAAAAAAAAAAAAACGGAACACTTTTCTTATTTTCTTTTTTCTTTTTTTTTTTTTCGTTTTCCTTTACGTTTTAATATTTCTGTCTAGTCGTTGTTTTTTTATGAGATGTAATTATTTATATTGCTTACATGTGGACTATTGTGCTCATCTTTTTTTGTTATTGTCGTGACGTTTCGGCGTTATGCCGTTTGGCTTTCATCAGTTACTTATCAATCCGGCTAATTTTCGAGAACTTTTTAAACTGTTCTCATTGTTTTATCTACAGTAGATCTATCTTGTTCCACTAACAATGAACAATCTACCTCCGTAGATTAAATAAAGGCGTCAATTTGTAATTCCAGATCAGCAAATACCTGATGAAGGCAGTAGTTCACGTCGGCCGAAATACTGTAACAACAACAACAACAGCAAAAACAACAAAAAAGATTACACCAGTGCACAGGTAAATAAGACGTAATGTTTTTTTTTTAACTGACATCGTATTATTACACACACGCGTGTGCGCACCCGGACACACACACACACACACACACACACACACATATATATATATATATATATATATTTGTTTAAAGTAGGGGTAGTTATACGGCCTGTGAGTCACATGCGGCCTTCCACAAAGTTTTCAGTGGCCCGCGGAAGAATTCAGAAGGAAATCTTTAAATCTGACATTTTCTTTAACTCATTGCGTTAAATGGCTGGCAAATTTTCATATTTGAAGAGTTTTGTTTGAAAAATGTTTTTTATTTTGGGATCCACATCCAACTGTGAACAAAGTTTTTCTTGGATGAACACCAACAAAAGTAGAAATAGATATTATTTGACTGACATAAACTTGCAGACAATGATGAAGATTTCAACAAGCAAACTCACTCCTGATTTCAAAAGACTTTTTTCTTTCAATCGTTTCACCCAAAGGAAGGTAGTACTGCCACTGGTGCGCAGGGGCCTACATAAGAGGAGAGTGACGGGTTACATAGGAGGAATGCGAAGAGAAAGAGGAAGCTAAGAGGGACTGGTTACAGGGAGTGTCAGATAATGGGTAAGAAAAAGATGAGAGTACTGGTGTGAAGAGAGTTGCGTAAGAGTAGAGCGAAAAGAGAGAAGACCAAGATAAAGTGGGTGTCAGACAAGGGATAAGAGAAGAGTGGGAATAGTGGTATGAAGAGAGTGGCGTGTGAATAAAGTGGAAAGAGAGAAGAACAAGATACACGAGGTGTTGGGGGAAGGATATGACAGTCAAGAGGATAAGAGATGGCATTTGACTCTTAATTGTAGCTATCAGCAAAGCAAGTATACGGAAGGGAATTCCAAAGACGAGAATTGCGAGAAAAGAAGCTGTTAGAGTAGAAGCGAGGGGTGCATTTGGTTGTTTTGACTGTAAAAGGGCAGGACCGTGTTGCTTGAGTAAATTCTTGTAGAGTATACACCAGGGAGCTATGCTCGTAGGTGCAAGAAGCCATGGAAATATTTGTAGAAGAGACAGAAGGAAGCCACATACTGTCGGTGAGAAAGTGGCTGGAGTTGAGCTGCGAGGTAAGGATCGATTACATTGCAGATTCTCCACTGAATACTGTCAAGAACCCCGACATGAATTGCAGGGGCGCCCGACCAGATATCACAACAGTATTCAATGCATGGGCGGATGTTTGATTTGTATGCGTGTAAGATGGATTCAGGCAAGAAAAACTTCCTCTCCCGACACTGTGACCCAACCTTCCTAGCATTAGATTTAGCTATTAATTTAATGTAGGACAAAACTTGAAGCAGCGGAAATGTGGTTCTACAGAAGGATGCTGCGGATATCGTGGACTGAGCATGTGAGCAATGATGAGATGCTGAAAAGAATGGTAACAAAAAGGAAATTAATACTGAGCATCAGGAAGATACAACTGAAGTTCCTGGGACATGGAATAAGGAAGGAGAGCTTGTAGAACCTGATACTGACAGGCCAGATAGAAGGGAAGAGAGACAGAGGAAGGCAGCGTATAACATATTTGCAGGGCCTGATCAGGTGGATGATGGAACGGGGGTTGCCAGGTGTAACAAGAGCAAACATACTAAGAGCCACAAGGGATAGGGAGACGTGGAGAACCATGACCGGCTACGTTCTGAAGGGACAGGGCACATAGAGGAAGAAGTCGTTCCACTTGAGATCGATTGAGAGGATGAGGCTTCTTGAAAAGTGTAAGAGGTTGCATTTGTCTTATTGAATTTCTTGCACCGAATGATGTGTATTTGCACGCGAATAATTTTATTTCCTATCTACCATTATTGTTTTTGTTTTATGTATTTATTTATTACATGCATTATGTATATAATTTACATATACGCTTTTTCTTAAATGAATTATTTACTTAAACTAATGAATATGATCAATTTTAGGAGGTACAGTCCTGAGATAATCGCGGTTAAGTTCTCGGGCTAAGTTAATTGCCCACCCCTGGTTAAAAGACATTGTTCAGTCTTCCTCGATTGGCTGAATTCTTAGCTCATGTCGGCTCATTTCTTTTGCCCATAGAGACGCAGGTTCGAATCTTGCCAGAGGAAGCATTTTTAAGAAGATTTCTCGAATATTCAGCAGAGTAGCGAGCAATAAATAAATATACTGTTTAAGAAATAAACGGAGTGTCTAGTCAAATACAAATATCCACACACACACACACACACACACACACACACACACACATATATATATATATATATATATATATATTTTCCATGAGGATGCACTAAGAAATTCTGGCCATAAAAACATTTTACAATATAATTCACAACCAAACAGACAAACCAAAAACAACAATAGAAAACGAAACTTTATCTGGTTCAACCCACCATTTAATTTAGAAGTAAAGACCAAAATAGGACATATTTTTTAAACTAATAGATATGCACTTTCCAAAAGAATCAGAATTAAACAAAATTTTCAACAGAAACACAATCAAACTAAGTTATAGTTGCACTAATAATTTAGATAGTTTCATAAAAAAACAAAACGCCAGAAACTTAAATAGCATCGTACAAAACAAAACCACCAACAAAGAATGCAACTGCATTGACAAAAATAAATGTCCACTTCAAGGTCTCTGTAACACAAAAGAAATAATTTATAAGACAGAGGTACATGACCCAGATGGTCAAAACAAAATATATTTGGGCTCAACCAAAGACACCTTTAAGACCAGGTGGTTTAACCGCAGATCTACATTTAAAATAGAAAAATTAAAGAACAATACAATGTTGGCTAACCACATCTGGAAATTGAAATAAAAATATGATAAAGACCCAGACATAACGTGGAGCATTGTAAAAACAGCCAAGTCTTACAACAGTGGACAAATATGTAGACTGTGCCAAGAAGAAAAATTAGAAATTATGACATACCCAAATAAAGACGAACTGTTAAATGAAAGAACAGAAATTATGACTAAATGCATCCACACTAAGAAATACCTTTTAGGTTCATACAACCATGGATGAAAACGTCATATTTCTTTTTAATTTTATACAATGCGCGTTCATAAGTTCACTGCCACATGAACCTTCAAATAAAACAAGAGCGTTCTTAAAAAAAAAACGGTAAACGATAAAATCAGTTATTAAAAATCGCCTGAAGACACCACTCATGGTAGAAACCTGGGTAGCAAAATAACTCGTTTAAAAATGGAAAATATTCAAAACTTCTACAATGTAATTGTATACAACACTTTTTCATACGAATGTGTACTGGTCTAATCCTATTAGAACCAAAAACTAAGTATTAAACAATATATATATATATCGGTCGAGTTTCGATCCCGGCCAGAAGCAAGTGGATGTCTAAAACAGTTACCACTTCCGCAGTTTATGCATTACTCTTCAGCAATGAATTGAGTTCTTTCGGTGACTGGCGAGTTCTTTTCGGTGACCCCGCTTATATACAACACGCTGAAATTTCCCTTCTCTGATTCCATACGCCTGTGGCTTAGGGATTAGTGATTTCGACTGACACCAAATCAGTCGAGTTTCGATTCCGGCCAGAAGCAAGTGGATGTCTAGCCACACTGATGAGCTGTGATAAAACGAAACAGGCTTGTATGTGTATGACGAATATATATACACGCACATATATATATATATATATATATGTGTGTGTGTGTGTGTGTGTGTGTGTGTGTGTGTGTGTGTGGCATCTGTCGTTCAAAGAGTTATACCTCATCTGTTATGGCTGTACAGACTCACACGGAAGTGACATTCTCGATTACAACGAATGCATGTAAAGACAATCTCCTCCATGTCGTCTTGTCGTTTGCTTTCCGTCGGGCACGTTTGACACTGGCGTCAAGCCTACGTTTTTCACTTCTCGCTACAGCCATCGGTGTAAATCGAGTCTCTTGGTGACGTCTACCCACCTCTCGATGTTCATTGGCCTTTTGTTTCTTTTGCAGAATATATACCCGGTTCGGTGGCTAAATTGTCTTTTAAATGACGCAAAAATGCAAATAATATGCATTATGTATATAATTATCTCATTTTAACAGATATATTTATCAAAATTACACAAAATTATCTTGGAATAGTAAAAAGTAAATTTATTCAATAAAATTGCCACTGGTTTCAGCCACGACTTCCAGACGACTTCGGAATCTCCTGCATCTCTTCTGGACGGTCTCCTTGTTTAAGTTGGTGAATGCTGCCATAATCTTTGCCTTAAGACGTGATTGAATAGTAATGTCAGGTGCATAAATGTCTTTTTAGGAACTGATGATATCAGGAAAATCATTGGTGAAGATCAAAGACAGCGTAGGATCGAGGATAGAGCCTTATGAGACACGTGCGTTTGTATGAAATGATTTTGGAAGCTTGCACGTTTAAAACGTCCTTGGTATTGTTTGTTAGAGTCGTGAGAAGTGAGATGCTTAACCACTTCAGAGTTGATTAGAATGAATATTTTTCCGAAAAGAGGTAAGAGGCTAACAAGGGCGATAGTTAGGGAGGTCAGAGGGTTCACCGGAGTATTTAAAAAAAAACAGGAACTACAGAGGGGGGCTTTCAATATTATAGAAAGCAGGAAGCAGAGAGGCAATAAATTTGTTTCCATTTATCATCAAACAATAGCTGTGCTTCATTTTGGACAGGTTTGCATCCAATACGACAATTTTTTTTTGTTGTAACCAGTTGTAATCAAACGTATCACCCGATTATATGAGCCTGGTATAGAAAGAGGCGTAATTTGTCTTTTCACCGGATTTGTTCAACTTGTACAGCGAGAATATTTTGATGATCCTAGATGACACGCCAGGATTTGTTATTGGAGGCCACAACTTGAAGAACATAAGGTATGCAGATGATACAGTGCTGATTGCAGACACGGATAGGAAACTACAAGACCTCCTACAGAAGGTAGCGGTGGAGAGTGACAAAAAAGGACTACAAATAAACTTCAAGAAAACTGAATGCATGGTCATCAGCAAAAGGTACAACCCAAAATGCCAAATACAGGTGGGGGATACCAGAATCAAGCAAGTACAAAAACTTAAATACCTAGGAAGTGTTCTAAGAGGAGATGGAAAGTGCGACACAGAGATCCGAAGGTGAATTGGCATGGCAAAGGACGCGTTCCAGAAGCTGAGTAAAGTACTAACACACAGGAAAATTTCACTAGAAACTAAGAAAAGAGTGCTGGATTGCTATGTGATGTCAGTTCTTCAATACGGCAGTGAAAGCTGGACAATATCATCGAAAATGAGGACAAAACTTGAAGCAGCGGAAATGTGGTTCTACAGAAGGATGCTGTGGATATCGTGGACTGAGCATGCAAGCAACGATGTGTTGGAAAGAATGGCAACAAAAAGGAAATTGATACTGAGCATCGGGAAGAGACAAATGAAGATCCTGGGACACGCAATGAGGAAGGAGAGCCTGGATAACCTGATACTGACTGGCCAGATAGGAGCAAAGAGAGACAGAGGAAGGCAGCGGATAACATATTTGCAGGGCCTGATCAGATTTGGCCAGGAGTAACAGGAGCAAACATAATAATAGCCACAAGGGATAGGGAAACGTGGAGAACCATGATCGCCTACGTCCTGAAGGAACAGGGCACATAGAAGAAAAAAAAATATATTTAATGATGGCCGCTAACACCTCAGCGGCGAAGTGAAAGCCATACTGTTCGTCAGAGGGTAGTTCGTGAAAAATAAGATGCTTATTTACTTCAGTATTTATTAGACCCTTGAATCAGTCAGTTAAGTGCCATTCGTGATACACGCTTGGGCGATCATGTCTCGAAAGAGACATTACTGACTGGGCAGAAGATTATCCGCAGTAGGTTGCCATTGCTTTCTACGGTAGACTGGTTGCCGACCAAGGCTATAGAACCCAATCTGCCCTGCTATTTAACCCATAACTGGAAGGAAGAGACGGATTAATACATTTATTTGCTCGTAAGTGAATACAATGGATTCAACTGGAATTCGAACTCGGCTACCCTGTTTCTCGTTCCGAGCCGATATCCACTGTACCACAACGCACATCTAGACCCTTGAATACTTTGCCGAAAAGCGTTAAGAGGCTAAGAGGGAAATAATTAGAGGGGTCAGCGGGTTCAAAAAGCTCTTAAAACAGAAACTGCAGATGTGGAAATCATAAGTGACAAATTTGTACCAATTTCTTTTCGGGTAAGGGAGGAAACTCTGACCTTTTAATTTGCATATAAAAATTATCATACATAAAAAACATCAAATGCACAAAAAAAGTTTAAATTATTTTAAAAATATGAGTGGAGAACGATTTGTATTAAACTTTTAAATTTTAATCACCAATTCTTGACTAAAACATCTAATCGCGACAGTTCTTTAAATATTTTTAAAATATTTGTAAAACTTTATAAAATTATTATAATAACAAAAAAAACTGAAACAATTCTTTTAAAATTTCATCAGTTATCGAAATTTTTTTCTTCAGATTATAATGTCCTTAATTTTGATTATTTATTCAAGCAATTAAAAGCTTATCAAATTAAATAATATCAGAGTTTTATTGCATTTTTTATTTTACTCTTCGGAGTAGATTTTCGGATAGAGGTGGAAAATTTAAAATAAAAAAAAAGATTATTTATATTCCCCAATGAGTCCTGCGTTAACGAACAAGATTATAGACCACGACACTGAAATTTATTAAAATTTCATGGATTTACGTGGAGGTAGTGGGTAACAAAGGTAAAAAATATATTTTTCCAAAATATTTTTAAGAAATAATAATTTCAAAAATAATTTAATTTATTAGTGAATGAGTACTGAAAATTTCATTAGAATCCGACAATTATTTGATTTTTGCGAGAATTTCCAAATTAATGTGTTTGTCACCGGGAAAAAGTGGGTGATGTAATGAATGTATTACGTTTTCCATTAAACAGTCGTAACGTTTTGTTTACCCGCTAACTCGAATCAAAACAAGATTTTCTGCTAAAATTTCGAAAATGTTAGAAGGAATTAAAAAAAAAAATTAAATGATTAAAAATTACTTTGATACTTCCTCTCAATAATAATATGAACATTTTGATGGAAAAAAGTTTGTTTTATTAAGTTTGGGGCTTTTTTTTTATTCATACTATACTTTTTTTAGCGATTTCGTGGAGGTACCTACTTAAAAGAAAGTGCAAAAGAAGAAACTAACAAGCTAAAAAAACAAAACGTTCATTTTCGTAAACAAACAATTTCTTCAAAACTCAAGGCGTATTTTAAATGCCAACAATTTTAGCCACCAGAACATAGATAAAAAGCTGGCATCAAAAACAAATAGCATTTTTTCAGGTTGCAAAATAAAAGCGAGGTTAGGACTTGAATAATATGTCAAACCAATTACAAAAAATAAAAAAAATATAACCTGTTACTGCAGCCTGTATCACTGGAGAATTTAATTTGTTAAAACTCTTGCATCAGAGAGATTATTTCAGTGGTTCGACCATTGTCAGATTTTTGTAAAATTCTTTTTTTTTCTCTTTCTTTTACTCCCGCATATCGTATTTTGTCATAAATTATTTGAAAATCACAGTATAAATGTATGCACTTATTCCAGAGTTAGACTTCCAGTTGAATCCATTGCATTCATTTACGTGCTAATATGCTTGGAAAAGGTATGAATCCATTTCTTCCCCCTAGCTATGGGTAAATAGTAGGACAGACTGGGTTCTATACCTTTGGATGGCAACCGGTATAGGAGAAGAAAATTTCTGAATTCAGTACATGTGGTACTCCTACGAATTTAATGAGTCACGAAATAAACAAAATTAAAAAAAAAAAACATTATTATTATTATTATTATTATTATTATTATTATTATTATTATTTAATTTCCTTTGATTTTTGTTGTATACTTATTTCTTTCCGGGTCCCAACCAGAGACCTAAGGACAGAAATGTCATCATGACATTTCCCAAGCTCACAGACATTTTACATAGATGAGCTGTGTTTGTCAGTACTATTTTTGTATTACTTTAAGGCTTAGGCTACCAAGGAACTCTTTAATGAGCCTATCGAACCCTATTTCCAATAAAATCCGAGGGCTCCAACTACAACTGGAATTACTGATGTCCTCATGTGCCGCACCTTTTGCTACCTCAAGATTCTTGTATTTTGATAGTTTTCTTTTCTGAGATCTTCAAATAGACATTATTATTATGTTGTCATTTTTCATCATATTTCGATTTCTGCTATGGGCGCACTACCTACCAAGTCTGCGGGAAGACCTAAGGCAGGTAGTGGTGTGTCGTTATGGCTCCATTTCATGATTTTTATATCTCCCCTATCATCCCTAGTGTTACATAGACAAAGTTCTTCTTAGTGTGTGGGCTGTACTTAACAAGACATTTTTTGTATATCTCTTAAGCTGGGGTTTCCAGGGATTCTTTCAATGTGTTGTTTTGTTCCCTTTTTTATCATTCCAAGTGCACCTACTATCACTGACAAGATTCTTGTATTCAATTTTCACATTTTTTCTATTTCAATTTCCAGGTCTTTATATTTTGACAGTTTTTCAAATTCCTTGGTTGCTATGTTACAATCCGCTGGAAAAGCCATATCAATTAATAGGCAAGTTTTTTCGTTCTAGTTTTT